>LPNX011115872.1:72760-102971 GCA_001517045.1 Pseudotsuga menziesii | reverse complement strand
TACTCGTTGGATGCAGAATCAAATTCCGCATCCAATGAGCTCTCCCGATCGAAATTTGAGTAAAAACACAGAGAGATATGTCGAAAATACGAACACAAAAACTAGTTTTTTTCTTTCTTCCTCCAAAATTAATCAATATTATTTTATTATTTTAACTATTATTTTATTATTTTCTTTAGGAGGCCCATTTAGACCCCAAAATTCCTCTAATGTATAATTAAGTGTTGATTTTGTCTAGGATGATGATCTATTCTCCTTTAGTTATTAGAGAACTACAAGGTTCCATTCACAGTTATCTTTTGTTAAACTACAAAGTTCCATTCAAAGCTATCTTTTATTTTTCTCTAGAGGTGAACATTCAAAGCTATCTTTTATTTTTCTCTAAAGGTGAATGTTTCTTTTTTCTTGGAATTAATGATGTTATATATTCATTCCTATTGCATACATAATCAACAATTTTATTTGAAAAAAAAATACATAAATCATTAATCTTTAAAAAAAAATAAACTTATCTTTTGTCTTTTCTATTATTAATGAATGTTTTTTTTAATTAATTCTTGAAATTAATGATGTTATATATTCATTACTATTACATACATAATCAACAATCTTATTGAAAAATAAATAAAAAATAAAATACATAAATCATTAATCTTATTAAAAAAAAAACTTATCTTTTGTTTTTATTATTATTATTTTTTTCTTATTTTTTCCTTGTTATATATTAATTACTATTACATTTATGAATAACATAATCATCAATCTTGTTAAAAAATAATCAAAAATAAAATGTATAAATCATTAATTTTATTAAAAATATATAAGCCAAACCAAAAATAAATTACATTAATTGAAAAATAAAGCAAAAACAACACAACAAGATTATTCCCTACCACATATTAAATGTAATCAACGATCTTGTTGAAAAATAAACTACATAAATCATTAATCTTATTAAAAAAAAAACTTATTTTTTATTTTTTGGGATAAATGTTTTTCTTTTTTTTCTCTTGTTATTTATTAATTACTATCATATTTATAAATTACATAATCATTTGTTGAAAAATAAATAAAAAATAAAATACATAAATCATTAATTTTATTAAAAAAAGCAAACCAAAAATAAATTACATTAATTGAAAAATAAAGCAAAAATAACACAGCGAGATTATTCCCTTCCACATTAAATGAATATCTTTTCTATGTTCAAAGACAAATTACACTTCTCAAATTACAAAATGTCATACTTAACAATCTAGAAATTGTTTTTTCAAATTATTAATATTTTTTTTCCTTTGTATAAGAAACATAGTTTTTTAATGTTTTTTTGAGAGAATATAAAGAGCCCAGCATGCTCAAGCCCCAAGGGGATCACACAAGAGAATACAACCCCAAATGATACTGACTAAGAGATGCTTTGAAAGCCCATGCTAAAGAAAACAAATATGAGTATGCAACTTAAAACAGTAAAAGCTCTTAAAAGAGTTGTATCATGCCTTCATCAATAATTTCTCCTTAAAAAATTCTCGAGAAGGAGAGAAGGCCAGTATTCAGAGAGTGGTTCCTTGGATAAGCTTTCTGCTGTAGACATGCCGAAAGTCTATGGTAAAAAATGCAAGTTTGATTTCAGTTATTATGTCACACTAATAATCCAAATTCAAAATAGACAGAGTTGCTTCAGAATTTACCCAATTTATAATCACAAACAAATCTCCACACACAAAAAGAGAAGGTAGGCCCATAGTAGCCACAATGAAAAGAAAATTCGAAAGAGCTAACAACTCAGCCCTTGTATTGGTGCTGGGACCAAAACCCATTTTGAAGAGGAAGGAATGAGACTCATTAAAAGCAAGAGTAAAACCAACTCTACCACTCTTGGAAGTTGTTGCCTCGTCGAAAAACCCAGAAGGATAGTAGATGATCAGAGATGAACCAATAACCCTGAGCTTATTTTTTGAAAATAGCATAGGATAGGATGAAACCTAATCCATAATTCCGAAACATAACGAGCCAGCCAATTTCTGGTGGTCTATCCTCAAAGATGCCAAAGTTGTGGCAAATCCAAATGTTCCATATGTAAAACACGGGTAAATAGAAACAATCCCTATTTTGCTTAAACCATCTAGCGAGGTTCTCTAAGAAAGAAGGCTCAATCCACAAAAAAATCAAATTATATTTTAAGCAAAGAGAGTCTCTCATTGCCCATGCAAAGGGGCTTGTAACAAATAAATGGTTCACATTCTCCTCATTAGAGTTGCATAAACAACATCAATTAGGTCCATACCATCCCTTTTTTAACAAATTGTCCCAAGTAGATATGCGGTTTTCCAAGTCGAGCCATAGAAAGCACTTGATTTGTGATTTGACAATTTGGAGGATATAATAAGTTCATAAGCGAATATGGAAGTAACTTCACTGTTCACAACATTGTGCATCTGAAGTATAGTCTCAATTTTCAGGAAGTTTTATATCCTCATGGGATAATCCATTAATGAAACTTGTCCATTCAGTCTTCCAGCTTCCACCCAGGTCTAGATCCTCCGTAGTAAACCAATAGGAATGAGCTGAGCCTCCCTCCCCATTGTTATAGGCATGGTTAAGCGTGTTGATGCCAAAATCCAAGAGATAATCTCACAGTTATTCCAAAAATAAAAAATAAGAGTTCAACCTTGAGAAAGGATAAATTCCCAACTTAATACTATAACCATTACCAACATTGCTTCCCAGCTTGCAACTTAGCCAAGAAAGTGTCAAGATGAAACCATTCCAGAAAAGAGAGGTGCAATTTACAGTGAACTTCTACCTTCTCAACTAGTCTTCAATGATAGGTTTTTGAGGTATTTAGTCCTAACCAGTTTACACTAGATACCTGACCCTTTCAAATCCATCCACAAGCTTGAGTCTGAGCGCCATGCCAAACCATTCCATATTTTTTTATGTTCCAGCCACCATGATCATAAGCCTCGAGAGAGGTTTCCAGTCCACTAAGTGCATCCTTTGCTTATGAGCTGAGTTACCCCATAGAAAGGAGAATATGCTTTGATGAACACTGGTTAGGATAGACTTGGGAATTTTCGTCAAAGCGAACCAGTAAACAGGTATACCAGACAACACAGACCGTATAAGAATCGATCTTCCACCCAATGATAAGTATTGAAGGGACCAATGACTAATTTTCTTTTCAAAGCTTTTTAGAATCCATCTCCAGTCATTGACACCATAACCCAATGGCTTAAGGTGATACCCTAAATATTTTGAAACCAAGATCAATATGTTCCATTTTGAAGGGCAGTATCTCTGAAATGCCCATACAGACTTCCTCATCCACATCATTAAAAAGAAAAGAAGATTTGTCCATGTTGATGCTCATGCCTGAAGCTAAGCAGATGAGATCCAATCTTTCCTTATACTGAGACCATTCATCCAAGCTTCCTATTCCAAACAACACCACATCGTCCACGAAAAGTAGATGAGTTAAAGCTAGAGACTTGGATAGCTTAACCCCCTTTATAGTTCCCCTACATTTAGAATCAGTGATGAGTAAGATGAGTCCTTCAATTACTAAAAGAAAGAGTAGGGGAAACAATGTGCATCCTTGGCGAATGCCCCTAGAATCATAAAAAAATCCGAAGGCGAGCCATTAACCAGAACCGAGAATTTGGGATAAATAACACAACCAATGATCCAGTTAACCCCATCCAGAGAAATACCAATTTTTAGTAGAACAAGTCTAAAAAAAGTCCATTTCACCCTGTCAAAAGCTTTGACAGGGTCCAGTTTCAGTACAATGACCTTCTTTCTTTTAAGATTATATGGAGTGCAAGACTTCTCGAGTAATACCCACTAGTTCAAGGATTTGTCTATTCTTCAAGAATCCATATTGCTCAACTGAGATAGCCCTTCAGATAGGGTTTTAGTTGATTTGCTATGATTTTTGAGATAAGCTTGTGTATCAAATTGCACAATGCAATTGGACAGAAGTCGAAAAATGTTTGAGGCCTTTCACACTTCGAAATGAGAGTTAAAAAAGTAGAATTGAGAGAAGATAGGACCCTCCCCTCTTTTCTGGACTGTTCAGTCGCCCTCAATAAGTCTTCTCCCACCAACTCGAAGAACCAAAGAAAGAATTTTATAGGCCACCTATCAAGACCCGAGCTTTTGTCCTTTTTAAAGCCTTTCAAAGTCGCCTCCACCTCTAGTAAAGAAACTTCAGAACATAAGAAAGAAAAATCCTTAGCTAATAAGAAATAAGGATACAAATTGATCGCCTTTAGTTGATATGATATAAGAGTTTTACCATCATCCTTTAAGAGAGGAGAATAATACTTCCCCCATATATTTGAGTTGAGCTCCATCACTTACCATCTCACCAACATCGTTCTTTAAATCCCAAATGGAATTGAAGTTCTTTCTTGTCGATGCAACATTATGAAATTTTTTTGTATTGGCATTCCCATGATTAATCTAGTTGATCCTACTTTTTAGTTTCCAAGTCAGAACCTCATGCACTAAATACTTTTCTTTTTATCTCTTCAGGGATGATAAACGGAGGGCACCATCCTTTGAAAGAATGCCCGAGGGGCAAGACTCAAAAAGAGCCCTTATCTATGCCTCAATATCAATAAGATCCTTGCCTCTTTTCCAGAGTTGCTCCTTTTCCCAACCTTTCACCACACCTTTAAGTCTTTTAAGCTTGAAGACCAAGCGAGACATATTATGAACGACTGATAAAGGTTCCTTAGCTAGCCAAGAATTTCCAACAATCTAAGAAAAGTCTTCTTTCAGTAACCAAGCACGATTAAATTTGAAAGGATACGAGTGCTTGTAGGTAAAATCATCCCATTCCATACAAATTGGAAAATGATCAAAAATTTCTGAGGGATAGGACCAAGTTCTATATCTGTGAAAAAGAGGCACCACCTGTACAAAAGCCAAGAACCGATCCAGTCTTTTGCTGATTCCATCATCCCCAACATGACCATTACACCATGTCGGTCCCGTACGAGAGGGGGAAAGATCGACAAGATTGGTGCTAACCAAAAGTTGGGAAAAAAAGAAGCCAAAGGGTCGATGCGTGCCTTGGAGCCCCAAATCTCAGCATCAGAGAGAGTGAAATTAAGGTCCCTTGCCTTTTATACAGATTGAGAAGATCAAATATATCCCCCGTAACAACATTATTCCAAAAAATTTCCCTATTTTGATACAGACCATAGTAGTTGAGCAATGAAAATTAAGAGTTAAGACCCCTGAATCTAACCTTAACAATAATCCCAACACAAGAGGAAAAGGCTTTACATCGAGCATCTCGAGGGTTCCATCCTGTTAATAATCCCCATGAGGGACCACTAGAACCAATATCATGAAACTCCCATCCCTGTTTGAGTTTTGCAAAGGAAAGGAGAGCTTGATGGTGGCCACACATCGTTTCTTGAAAGAGGACCATATCCAGATTAAGGCCAAAAGCAGTAACCGAAGGGATTTTAACTTGGTTAGCCCTCTAAACCCTCGAATGTTCAAGGAGAGGAGCTTCATGAGGACCCCAACATAGAGGGTGACACTACTCTAAGCACCCAAGAAGAGGAGGGACCGAGTGAAGGAGAGTAGGCCCTGGCCGCATCCTTTATCTTAACAGACAGAGGAGTAAATAGATTTGAGCTTCTCGTAACCCTGACTAACAATGAAGGCTTAGGTTTCCTAGACCTTTGAATGGTTACATTCTCAAATATGATGGAGTCCAGAGGAAGGGTAGAGGGGAAAGGGGGGTTTTATTAGTGAAACTGGAGAGAGAGCTCAACAGAGTTGGATCCACAAAGGAAGGAGAATCCTGAGGGCTTTCAGGCCTGGGAACAAGAAAGACATGAGTAGAGGGAGCACTCGAAAGCGAAGGGAAGTCCTCCCTGGAAAAAAGAGGGGTTTCAACACTGTTCAAAGGAGACGCCGAGGCCACATGATTTAACACAGGGGGCAGGACAATGCTGATAAGATTAGAAAAGATAATAGGATCCACTTCGGGCATGCAAGAAGAGCTAGCAGAGTCCAGAAGAGGAGCGGCTGGGAGAGACATACAATCATCAACCAAAGAGATTGGCCTACCCACATTCGACTGAAGAGCATTATCCAATAAGGACAACGCATAATTAACCTTGCCATAGCTAGCTATATTTTCACATCTTCGATAAAGAGGAGTTCACCTTTTGTTAAATCTTCATAATTTGTGGGTGAGACAGAGACATACATACCTTCAGGAATCAGAGAAGAAGGGTCCTTGATGGATGTGACGGAAACAAGAGGCATACAAGAAGGATGAACCACCCTCCTTCGAGACTGACCATGCAGAAGAGAGGGGCATGAGCATCTGGGGTGGCCAGTCTTGTGGAAGAATTTGCATCGAAACGGAACAATCAGGTAATCAATTTTATGGCCGATAATCATTTCATTATAAATAATATCAATATCCAGAAAAAGTCCTCACGAGACATCAAGTTCAACCAAAACACGAGCCATGCATTTGTCAAAGTTGTGAAGGAAATTGTCCTCCACAGCCACGAAGCGTCCCAAAGTATTCACAACACCCATTGGAAAATCTTTGTTCCAAAGCGGCAGGGGGAGAGCCAGAAGAAGGACCCAAAGGTGATGCTTGATAACACACTCTCGAAGCAGATCAAAACTCGTGTGCCAATGATTGAGCACTAGAGAACCCTTGCCAATATTCCATAGAGAGTCAAGAATTAAAGAAGCATATTTGCTATCCAAGAAGACAAATACCAACCACCTGTTAGCCAAGAGACTGATGTTTGGAACGTAGTCCAACAAGGGCTTCCAATGTAGCGTGGCCCAATCCACCCACTCACCTTTGTTAATACTACAATATTCCAGATGCCCCACCAGGGCTCTACAACAAAGGGCTTCCACTTTATCCATGTACACATCCTTCCCCAACATGTAGCTACGTTTCGTATCAAGTGCCTTAATAGCTTTTGTTTTCCGTCGAGAACAAAAAGAGGAAGAAATGTGCCTCTGCTGCTACCCTGACCCTTCCCCCAAATAAAGAGGCTAGTCAAGGGCCATAAAGGCAAAAAGAGAGTGCAGTGCAACACCAAGAGAGCCAGAAACCCGGCCTACAGACTCTAAAACCACACTAAGGCAAAGAAACCCTAAAACCCCCAACACAAGGAGAAGGAAACAATAGTAAAACCGAGCAAAAGAAGCCAACACAAGGAGAAAACTAAAAGCCAAAAAAACACCTCTAGAACAATGTTACCGAGAAGAAACCGACAGAAGTATAAAAAAAAAACACTGACTGACACCGAAGAGATCACGTCAGCTAAAAAAGGTCCTGCAGACTGACAATAACAGTAAAAAAGAGAAAGAAGCAATACCTTAAACCCAAAGCTCCGAAGAGACCCCTTCCAAATGTCAACCAAAAACCCTAGGAAACATAGGGGCTTAGATACCTGAAAGAAAAAACACGGAGCTCCTGACAACAAATAACACGACAATAACGTCGATAATGCCACAAGGCCGCAAACCAAGAGAAAAAAGAACGAGAAAACACTAGCAAACAAACGAACTTCCCACTTTTTTATAAAATGGTTTGTACTAAGTCCTCCGCTGGGAGGACATACAACAGGAATAGACCGAAGTAGTCACAGCGGAGGAAAAAAAAAAGACAAATCATCATAAGAACAAGCAGTCGACCAGTAGAACTGTAATGTCCCCATACCAATAATGCCGATAAATTATTTTTATATTGCTTCAAGAACACTTGTTCTCTTTTTCAAACATAGGGCATGGACGTTAACTCACTATTCCAACTTCATTCTCAGGCTTAAGAACCCTTGTACATTACTGTAACAGTCGTTCCACCCTTGACAGATCCCTTCTGTGACCAAAATGAACATTCTGCACTAGACCTGTCTTTCCGCACTCCGCGTTCCACCCTTCTGGCCTCGAAAGTCGAAAATCGAAAACATAATGTGCAACGGATCATATAAATGGTCTTCCACCTTCCTCACTTCCGCTTTCTTCCTTCTGCACCTCAGATATTGGAAATCAGAAACCCAAATGTGCAACAGATCATCTAACGAGCCTTCCACCTTCCACACTTAGGAACTCGAAAATAGGATACTAGAGGTGCGAAGGAACATCTAATGGCCCTTCTGTCTTCTGCCTTCCGAACTTTCACTTTCTGCACTTCGGTACTCAGAAATCGGAACTCAAATGCGCAAAGGAACATCTAACAGCCCTTCCGCCTTCTGGACTTTTGCTTTCTGCCTTCCATACTTAAGAACTCAAAAATCGGAACTCAAAGGTGCAAAGGAAATTTCCACGGCATTTTCGCCTTCCGCTTTCCGCTTTACGCACTTTGGAACTCAGAAATTAGAACTCAAATGTGCGAAGGAACATCTAACAGCCCTTTCGCCTTCTAGATTTCTGCTTTCTCCCTTTTGCGCTTCGGAACTCAGAAATTAGAAACATAACTCTCGACAAAATCCTTCAACCATCATTCTGCCTTCCGTCCTTTCGCCTTCCAGTGCGAAACTCAGGAATCAGAAGACTAACTCTTTACTTAGCCTTTTCCCGGTTTCCACCTTCTGCTGGCAGATCTTGGAAGTCGAAAACCCCACTTTCGGCCTTAACTTTCTTTCTGATTTCCACATTCTGCCTTCTGCCTTCCACAAGCGAATCCCAGAGGTCGAAAATCCTTCATTCTGTTTCGAGTAAAATGTCTTTCTCTTGCCTCCCGCATTCCACCTTCCGCTGCGGATCCCGAGGTGCTGAAACAAAATAATCTGCCTTATCTTTTCTCTGGTTTTCCACCTTCCACCTTTTACCTTCCGCAGGCGGATCCCGGAAGTCGGAAAACCCACCTTCTGCCTTGTTCAAATTTCCCTTTTCCTCTGCCTTCCGTCTTCCGCAGGTGGATTCCAAGGGGAAGAAACATTAAGTTAGATGCATTATGACCTCTGTAACAGGCTTCTGGCCTCCATGAACTTGGGAAAATGCATCACAAAAGCACAAGGCATGTACAAAATTATAATGCAGGAAAACATTACAGAAGTAACTTCTACTTAGCCATCATAAAGCATTCAACATGATCATAATAAATCATAAGCAAATTCATGGCATAAACAAGCAATTTCAAGGACATTCATACACAAGTAAACATCTACTTGATCATCAACAAGCATTCATCATGAACATAACAATTCATCATATTCATACGCATTCTACATAAGCAGTATGGTGATTCATAAGCAATACATTGCATACACAGAGTGACAAAAATACTTATTTTGCTGATTAAGCTGCCCCGCAACTAGCTATATCGCTGCAACGTTCCACTCAACCATAGGCCAATGTGTTCATTAATCTCTCAACACATTGGCACTCCCGAGTTGGGCATAATTTCCACAAGGAACTAGGGAACACCAGGCTTACACACAACCAACACACATCAGAACATAGTCAACCAACTAGCAGCTGGGTTTCATAGACTGTCCAGCTAGACCAATAAGAAAATGGGATTCATAGGCTACTAAGGCAACAAGCCAAAACACAATAGGACACAACCAAACCAACCAATAGTTGGGATTATCAGGTTGCTAAGGAAATGGAAAAGTAGAATTCTTGTACTAGTGTGCTCAACCCCAGAGCTAAGGATACCTACGCTAGATCTGGCTTGGTCTCCACGACTCTACCCCACCCTACACAAGGAAGTATTCCATTCTCTGTTATACAGCCCTTCATGCCATGCCTTCCCTCTAATGTTCACTCGGGTGTGTAGGTTGGATTTACCAAATTCTCTTGATCTTTTTTGTGTGGTTCCTCTTTTTACAAGGCTGATTAGCCAATTCTAACCCTCCTCCACTCCTAAGCCCTCAAACTAAAATAGGGATGCACTACACAACAATATACAAAGAAAACACAACCCACATGCTTCACTTTGTAAAACAACCAGCACTCTATAACACAGAGAATACCACTGCGAAAACGCCTTCTGCGACTTAGGAGAGTGAAACAAAAAGTTCAGGAAAATGGGATGCTTCTCAACAGTGCTGGGGAAAACTCGGAGGAGCACTCTTTCATGAAATCGAGTGATCTCCACTTCCCTAAACTCGACAAAGGAAAAATACTTTCAGATAACCAGTTCCATGAATCCAAACAGTGAACAAATGCCATTGCCTGATCTGGGGTAAACGGTTCAGAAAATAACACAGAGCAAGGGTGTAGTTCTTGCTGCAGAATGAACAAATCAGGACAAAACATGGTTCTTAGGCAACAATACGGACACACAACGTGCAAGAACAAAACATGACTCTCCCCAGCAGCTCCATAAACAATTCCAATGAACCAATGCCCCAACGTTCAACACGACCTAGGGGACGAGGGAACGAGCGCGCATTCCCACACGGGTTTTCTTGATGCAAAAGAAAGAATGCGACTTCCCAGGATGCAGACCTACAGATATGCAGGCTTCCTTAGTCAATCCATTAGACGGCCATTCCTTGCTCTACCCAAGACATTAACTGCCTCAACCAAATTCTGGAAGAAATTGATGATTGAGGACAGAGGATAAAAGTAGTTGAGGTTCATGGGTTTCCCCATTGGCATCTGGTCACACCCTATTAGCTCAAGGGTTGAATCACTCCCCACCTTATGCTCTTGTGGAATCATGCCCCCATCTCTTTCACATCGCAGTTCCATAGCTAGCTGTGGTATTTTATTAATTTGTACATTTACATGATATATCAAAATATATACTATGCTTGACTTATCACTCTTGACTTAGCACTATCACCGTAGGTATCAACCTTGATCACCTATCCACAAAACATTCATCAATGGTAGGGCCTTGGCCTTGAGATCCATGCCATGATCTCAATACAATATTTACATCATGTACAATTAAATACCAAGGGGTCAAAACTGGGGTATTGCAAGAACCCCTATCACCAGATGAAAGAGAAACTCTCCCAGGAAGGGTCAGTGCTTCAAAGATGAACAAGAAGCCCATCATGCAATGAACCAACCTGCCATATCCACTGCCATGAGTGAAACCCTCCTGTATCTCCCACCATTGCAAAACACTAGTTGCAGTTGAAGGAGGATGAGAAGCATTTTCACAACCAATCTATAGAGGATTCGACCATTTGGTAACCATTGGTAACCACTAAGAAAAGAGATTGAGCAGGGTCTATGTATCAGATTATGTTTTGTTAAGTTATGAATGTTTTTTACAAAATCATACCAAGTATTATGAGGGTAGTGGCAGTGTAAGATCCTCTTTGTTTATCTTCACTATATTGATGACAAGGAACATTTTTTTTTGTAGATATGATTCTCATTGGGGTTAGAGAGAAAATTGGACCTTTCATTCCCATCCACCTGGCTCTTTGCATTTGCATGGGAGCTATGATTGTTGTACAAGGTGGCTTTGTTGATTTTTCTGAGCAACATCGAGAGCCATTTTCTTAGGAGAATGAGGCCACCTGGTCCGGGACCACGATGAAGACTCAACCCAGTGTTGAGTGACCATTCCATTGAATGGTAGATATCTGGTATGGGACCATGATATAGAACCAGCTTTGCCATGGGTAGAATCAACCTAGTGTTGAGTGACCATTATGTTGAATGGTAGACATCTGGTCTGGGACCACGATGTGGACCATTCTAGTACCGGTAGACTCAGCTTAGTTCTGAGTAGTCATTCTCTGGGAGAATGGAGGCGCTTGGTTTGTTACCAAGTATTTGTCCTAGGGTCAAATTATGCAGCCCATGGCTAAGGCACCTGGTCTGTTATCAGGAAGGCACTATAATCCCTAGACTGGGTCTAGGCGTGTGTGACACTCTGACCCTTGATCCATGGGCTTTGTGTACTTCTCCAAGGATTAACTACCCTTGGTTAAGTTACCATAGTACCAGATCTAGGTGTCACACAGAGTGTGAGATAAAAGCATTAGTAACTCTTATGGTTTATGATGACGTACTTTGAATGGAATTAAAAAGACCACATGGGCACTTGAAAAAGGCTATAGGTAAAAGCAAAAAAATACATAAGTACGTTTTGACCACAAGAAAAGGACCACATGTAAAAGTAAAAAATACATAAGTACTTTTTGACCACAGGAAAAGGACCACAGGTAAAATTTAAAAATACAAAAGTATTTTGGACCACGGGTGAAAGTCAAAGTTACATAAGGAATTTTGGTAAAAGTAAAAAATACATAAATGACCTTTTAGACTAATGAAAGGTAAAAAGGTGAAAGTGAAATTATATTATTTTATCTTTGCTAATTTTGGCCCATTTACAGGTGAATGAAGATTATAAAAGAAGATCAAGTCTTCTCATTATCACACACACTCTCTTGCTCTCACAGGTGAAGCTGCTCTTATTGAAGAATTCATTGAAGGTTGTATTTATGGTTTTTTCCCTAGCTAAGGCATCCATCTATTTTTTGTTTTACCCTCAGCTAGGGTTTGTATCCTTCATCCACAAACAACAACAACTTCTCTCTCTTTCTTTTATGAGATGGAGTTTCACAAAAACCCTCACATCTTCTTGAGATCTCCACCACGATCCACGGATGCTCAAACTATTTATGGGTAGTGATTATTTTGTTTCTGGGTAGCCTGTAACTTTATGGGCAGATCTGATATATTTATGGGCAATGATTATTTTGTTTCTGTGCAGTCTGTAAATTCCAAAGAGACCTATCATAACTTTCTGGGTGGATCTGATATATTTATGGGCAGTGATTATTTTGTTTCCGAGAAGCATGTAAATTTTGGACAAACCTGTCATAAGTTTCTGGGCAGATCTGATATATTTCTAGGCAGTGATTTTTTTTTTCAGGCAGCTTGTAAATTCTAGGAAGACCTGTCATAACTTTATGGGCATATCTGATATATTTCTAGGCAATGATTTTTTGTTTTTGGTAGGCCCTAATTCATCTCCAGGCAGATCTGTGGCTTTGTCAATTTTCGGGCAGGTAGAAATTAATTATGGGATGCCTGTCATAATTTCTGAGCAATCTGTTTTTTGACTTTGGGCAGATCTGATAATTGCTTTTCCATATCTAATCATTTCTTTTGTAGATCTAATAATTTCTTTTGCAGATCTGATAATCTCTTGGTTAGATCTAAAGTTTTCTGGATAGATCTGAAAAGTTATTCCGATAGACTGTTTTTGGATAGTCTGGGTGATTTTGGGAAGATCTAGAAATTTAGGATCTAGGGTTTGAAATCCTTATTCTGATTTTTACTGAGAAAGTTTACTGTAAATTGTGGTCAAACCCAGATTGGGGTTTGAGGAACTTTTTGAAGAATTCCCTAAGTCATATCATTTACGAGATGAGATACTAATGATTTTTGGGGTTTTTGTCCTTTGAAGGTTTCCCCAATGAAAAACTCCTGTGTCCATTGTGCTGATGCGATGAATGTTATTTTACTACACTTGTTATTTGTTTAAGTTAATCTGCAAATTTTTAAGTATTTTTGCTAATGCTAAAATTCAACAGGATTAGAGGCACTTCATTTCTTACTTAATTTTTAACAAAAAAAACTTTTCATTTAACACTTTATTGCTCCTTTAACCCCTTAAAGGTTCTTTGGCCTCTCGATCTAAATAGATGTCTAAGGGGGAATTGAGAACCACTGATCAATTGAACAACAATGCACTGGTGGCAAATGAAGAACAAGCACCTTCAAATAAAAATTGGAAAAATATTTCTTAAATCATGTAGTTGGAAGGGATCTTTGCAATGCATCCTCATACATCGAGGATTTTGCTTGAAAGGAGTGATAATGAGTTTTTTTGTGTTGAACAACGATCTTGGTGGGAATGACGAAAATTTGACCTTTAAGAAGTTGAAATTTGAGAATACACTTCAGTTTCTTTTGTTACTTTAGGTCAGATTATTTTCACATTGATCGACTTTGTTACTTGCAAGACATCCTAGGGCCATCAACAAATGGATTGGGGAGATTCTCTCATCCATTTGAGAACAATTAAGAAATTTGTTTGAGAACAATTTCGAAATCCCCAAAGAATTGTAGTAGTTTGCAAACACTTGTTTTGATAATAAGCAAAAAAAAATAAAAGTTGATATCAAGGCCATCAACTTTTTATAGTTATGTGATTCTTATTTGACTAACTATTCAAGGTTTAAAGAATGTGTCTAATTGAAGTGGAAAACTCTCCTAACTCCATAAATATACTCTCCTAACTCCATAAATATGATGTTATTCTTGGGGACAATCAAACATCAAATCTATCCACATTTTCAACTTATATTTGCATAATAATATTTTGAGAAACACTAAATTGACATAATGTTTCTATCATCATAGAGCTTGATATTTCTTGTTAGATAAATGGCCATAACTAATTGAAGCTCTTTGTATTTCCACTCCAATCTTTAAATGTTCCTCAATGGTTGAACCTTGCTAAACATTTCAAGCCCTGTAATGATTTTCACTTTCTCATATTGTAGTTTTTTCTTCCACTAATTGCCCCCACTTTTTAAGTTTATTTTGTTTGGATACCTCCATTCATGTTCACAAGAACCAAAATAAGTGGTACTCCTTAAGGTTCTAGGGTTGGCATCCTAGAAAGTACCTACATATTCTCCTATGGTCTTCAATATTTTTAGATGAAGAGGTAGGTTTAGCCTTTGAACCCATAACCATTGCTTATCTATATTTGCAAATGAAGAATCAAAATGCTCATTGTAGGGAAAGATGAATAATTCTATATTGAGTTAAGACACTTCTTATAAAATTGCAAACCTTTCATCCAATTTTTCAAAAAAGCACAAGAAAAACACCGCTTCAAGGGAGAGATTCACCTTTTTTTTCCATTTATGACCTTACCTACATCCTCTATTCATTTGGAACATCTTTAATGTTAGTAGTATTTTCCTTCAAAATTTGTTGCATGGGTATTTTTCTCCTGAACATCTCAGTGCCCTCAGGAATCCACAATGGCAAGGAAGAGGAAGGGATTGTTCTTCCATCATCGACAATTTGGCTATAGTGCTTTTGCTCTCTATAAGTGCAATATTCGTGATTTGAAATTCCAACTCCATTAACACCCTAACTAAGCCCTTTGGTCTCCCCACCTTTGTCCCCAAAAACCACATCCTTCATTGAAACCCTAAACCCTTCACTCATCTTTTTCAACCAAATTACTCTTCTAACTCATTGGAAGTCATCTCAGACTTTTGTTCAGGGCATACAACTTTCTGTATGTACACATTGGAAGGCTGTGGATGTTTCCTCCTTGTTGGTTGTGGATAGGGTTTTGGGATACTTTCTAGTTGGAGGATTCTAGATTCTATCTATATGAGGATGCAGATGGGAATTCAGAGGTCCAGAATCCATTGAAGACCCATTTGGTGCTTATTTATGGACAGAAGCGGGGATCTTACTCTGTTCCTCATGGATATTCTCTTTGCCCTCGCAAAAAACCGATCTGCTCCTTTTTAGTGGGATGGGACTCATGGTTTTTTTCAGCAGAGCCTCTCTTCCAAGGTTTCTCCCTACCTTTGACCTTTGGGGATGTGTTTAGGCGCTGGCGTTGGATCTAGAACAGGCATTTCAGGATGTTCAGGCTAGAAGACAGAAAACTATTATAAGATATTTTCGTGCACGACTTTCCCGTTCATTTGCCATCTGAAATCTGCTTATTCCTTTCCTTGGGCTTGGGGCTGTCATTTATCTGGCCTGTATATGTTTACGACGTGGTTTGTCTCCTGGATCAAATCCCTGTGGCTGGCTTAGAGGTCCTCATTCTCAATGACCTGACCTGGATCATGGAGTGAGTTCATGAGTATTTGCTATTCTGTCGGTACGTATGCTTCAAGTTGCTGCATAAGCTTTTGTGACGTGTTTTGAGTTTTTAGCTGATTAAAGACGTGCTGGAAGGATTCATGTCAAGGTAAATGAAACTATGCTTTATTTTCCGGGAAATAAAAGGAGAATATTTAATTTTTTTTTATTGTGCAGAAATAATTATAAAGGAGTTATCCATACAATTAACAACGTTTTTAATAAAAAAGTAAAGTGTAAATATTATTATTGATTATTACAGACCATAATTATTACAGAGAAGAATTAACAGCATTAGAGATAAGAATTAAGAGCATTACACATACCTAATTTGTGTAGACCAGATCCTTAATCGTGTCTCAGTGCTAAATTTTTTTAACTCTTTGCAAATCTGGAACTATGTTTCTGTCCAACTCTGTACAAATACCCAAACTCAATACAACCTGCATATGCAATCATAGTCTTTTTAAAGAGTGTTGGATGCATGCATGTGACAGATGGAAAGCTACATACGCATACAATAATCACTTATGGGCCATGCAAGGTTCTTCGACTTCTTTGAACAAATGTCGAAGTTGTCTAAGCCATTCATCCAGAAATCCAAATAGCAAAGTTGATAACAATGTAATGTTTATTTAAATATCTCATGTTAAGATAGGAGCTTAAATTTGCTTTGTCTTTTAACTTATAACATACCAGCGTAGATCCAAATTTTAGGCTCTCTCAAGCGTCTAGAGGATCAAATCTCTCAAGGTGCAAACCTCTTCTTAGGTATTGTAATCAATGAGCTATCAACTTTGGTTAGACACAAACCAAAAGACACATCTTTTTATTTAAGATCCACATATAATATTTTTATTATTAATATTTAATATTATTTATAGTCAGCATATAATATTTATTATTGTTTTTTATTTTGTTAGAAATGAACATTACAACATATCCCCATACATGGTTTTAAAACCATATGCAAGGCCCTCCTAAAACCATGGGTTGTTCAGGAGGCCTTGCATATGGTCTTAAAACCATTTGCAAGGCCCTCCTAAACCATGTACAATAAAACCATGGGTTGTTTAGAAAGCCTTGCACATGGTTTTAAAACCATGTGCAAGACCAACAATTTTTTGGGGGATAATTCAATTTTTTGTTTTTTATTATTTTGTTAGGTAGGATCATTACAACATCTCCCCCATATTGTGTTTTTTTTTAACTTACATTTTCTTTTTCCAGATAATTAAATTTTTACTCTTTTATTGTTTTGTTAGGTAGGAAGATTACATAGCCCTCATATTAGGTTGTTTTTCGAGCCAACATTTATTTTGGCTTATAATTAAAATTTTATTTTTATTAATAAAAATAACATTACGTAACGTTATGTAACGTTACAAGATCTCCCTCATACTGAGCTGTAGAGCGCCTCTAGATGCAATGATAAATTTTGATTTGATAATTGAAAAAAAAATTCATTCATAATCATAAGACATCTTTACTTAATTTAATTTCTTTATTTTCAAATTCAATACTTAATTAAATTCAAAACATTAAAAGATATAATCATATTATGTGAAAATTTCTTTTCAATTGAATGTCATGCCCTCTTCCATGGCACTAAACAATGAAACACAAATATATCTTTATTTGCTTATCTATTAGAACGTTAGTAATGCTTTTCCAAAAGCCTATTACTTGATTACTTTTTGATTTTGAAACATTTTCAAATGTGTTTTTGTTTTCCTTTGAAAATAACGCGTAGTCTATTTATATCAATAACAAACCACTTTGTACATAGATTAAGAGGCCTTTTGATCACCAATATCTCTAAAACAAAGAAGATAGTAATGTCCATTTTGTATATTTGCATATCATTAAAAAAAAAAGTAACCCTAGTGATAGCTTTTTGTGCAGATTTGGCTTTTAAAACATCCTACACTAAATCTTGTGGACCAAAATTCAATAGCCTATTGTCGGATATCAAACCAAACATCGACTCAAATTCGATGGAATTGACTCAAGAAAATCGTCGGTGCAATTTTTATGGTTTTTCAATGAAGAGTTAAATATTAGTTTTTCGACTACCACAACGTCTTTTATCCGACAACACTATAGACCAAAATGAAGGCAAAGATGAAGCTTTATCCAAGGTAAAGCTGTCGCATACCCAACTAGCTTCTCGTTGGCTATCCGACCATATCCGACGTTCAAACGTCGGATGTAAGACTAGATGTTTGTCGGATATTAGAGTAAAATAGAGCCAGATATCCAACCTAATGGACGAGGAAAAATTCCTTTTCTATACTCATATACGTCAGATAGGCGACTAAATGTTCGTCGGATATTCGACTAAAATATAGTTGGATATCTGACCTAATGGACAAGGAAAAAGTCATTTTCTCGACTCTTATACATCGGATAAATGACTACATGTTTGTCGGTTATCCAACCAAGATGAGGACCCACAAATAATTAATTTGACACAAGAGCATCAGATAATAGATGACCTTTGTGTTGGATATACGACTTATATGAAGAATCTGAGGTATCTATAACTGGCGTTATTGTGCTGCATATCCATTGTTTTTGCATCCCATTATAGCCTGCCATGTACGTAGGATATACACCACATATACAGTCTAATCGATGACAATTCCATAGTATCGACGACATATTTGTCAAATTTTTTGGATAAAGGAGGTCAACTATCCAACATTATACAAACAATAAAAATAATAATTCTGGGAGGTTTTGAATGAGGGTTTTGTCCTCGTTTTTCCTATAAAAAAATAGAGAAGTGTTTTTTAAAATTTCTTCTTTCAATTGGGCTTTAATTTTAATCCCTTTGTTAGATAATGACCAAAAAGGAATCACACTAGATATTAGCATACAAGCTCAAAAATATATACTAATACCTAAATATCCAACAAGTTATATTATAGGCAACCTGAATAACCTCAACAATCTTGACATGGCCTTGAAGAAGAAGAGAGGAAGATGAAAAGAAAAATAAAAAGTAAAAGTAAAAGTAAAAGGAAGGCACCTAAAAAAAGTTAAGCAGAAAATATATAAGCAAATTTGGAAATAACTTTAGTTTCTAGAGCACACCAAGAACATTTGATCGATCACATGTTAAGTTGCTAGGGGAATGTACAATTGTCTTCTCTCTTTCATCTGAAGGTAAGATTAATGGAACATAAATACACATGTAAACTATTTATATTCATTTGCCACCTAGATTTTAGGAACAATGGAAAGTGGGTAAAGTGGTCATCAACTTGTTATTAGATAACAAATAGTGCATGAAGAATAGTGTACCTATTATGAATCAGACCCTAAATGCCCATGAAATTTGTTTCCATAGCAGAACTAGACGGTATTCACTTTATTCACATACATTTATATCATGCATCAAACATGCATTCATTAATTAATGTTCACATGTAGGCTAACCAGGTGTTTACTCATATTTAGTCAGTTGTAATTCTCTAGCCTTAGTTCTGGCATGTTTTCAAGCTTTGTTTGTTGATGGAATCATTAGAACTAACACTTTCAGCCTCAATATTCCAGACTTTTTAGCATTTTGATCATTTTCCTGTAGTTCACATCTTCTTAAATTTCCCACAATTAATAGTATTTGTCATATTAACATGAAACAAAATCCTAAACTGCAGTGATTTTAACAGGATTACGGTTAAGAGGATATAACATAGGGAAATAGATAAAATAACTTTACCTATCCACAAATGACCAATAATATAGGTCAATGAGACCAAAATGTGGAATATAGAAGTGACATACGAGAGTGTCGAAGCAACTCCTAGAAGCTAAAAGATGCTTGAAAAAATAATAATTAGAAAAGACTTTTAAATTGCATTAGGAATCATTCCCTCTATCCTTGTAGAATTACAATACTAAGGATGTTCAATATTTAAAGTGTTGTTTAAATTGCAGATGTGTAGGTGTGGTGTTTTGACCATATATGAACTAGAATCCTTATAAATTAATATATATAGTTGTAACCTACTGCATTACTGCTTCAATAGTGATCTCTCGGATCAACCAAAACATTACTCCAACATTCTTTTTCATGTCTCTCCATATTGTTCAGAAATCAATCGTTGCTGGGAAAGTAGACTTTAATTGAGATTGTAAATAAATAGAAAGAAAAGCTAATAAAATCCATGCAGGATAAGTTGGTTAAGGCATCCACTACTCCTTATCACAAGATAATTTTGTATTTTTTGGATGCAAAAGATAGAGAAATAAAAAGTGTAAGGCTAAGGTGGCTTAAATGAAAAAAATTGTGACCCAATGAAACACCATGATGTTATTCATTTGATCGGCTCCTGTAGGGATCGTTTTAGATAGGGAAAACTAAAAATGGTTGATCAACTAGGAAGGATGAAATTCACATTGAATGAATTCGATGTCTAGTAGGGTTTCTCCACCTCCAAATATTCAAATGAAGTGGTTTCTACTTGAAGGAAATTATCTAGAAATTGCAATGAGTGAGTCTCAAAGAAGAATTGGTTCCTCTAGTCCTATGCAAATCATAACCACTTCCACTAGAGATTCTAGCCAGGTTGTGTCAAGTTTTAAGGCCTAGGTATTAAGGATGAATAAGTAGATTAAAGATTCCAAAAATATATCAGTGGAGAATCATGAGAAAATTGATACCATAGATTCCGTCAATAAAGATTTGGAGGCAAAGATTGAAGTGTTATGAAGAAACATGATGTCGATTTATAATCAATGGATGTCTCTAACCAATATGGGCACGTAGCTAGATAAAATAAGTGTGGCTTGGTATATTACCCTGGGTCATAAAAACGCTCATAGATGCAAGTGATAAGGTATGCCAAAGGGCCATTATTTTATAGTGTACTGAAAAATTATCATAACTTAGATATAGTATCGGACTCTCCCCAACATCTAGATTCATTTTTTTAGTGGATGTTTTGAATCTAATTTAATTTAAATATTAAAGTTACAGTGGCCATAAATGGCTAATGGACCTATAAAAAGGATGGAAATATGAGTGTTAATGAAACTTACAAAATTATATATCAAAGAATTGGCTAACCTTGTGTTCTCATATATTAACTAGCCAGCTACTAGGTTAGTGATTTCACCTCGAAATCCAAAGCCAAGAAACCGTAATGCAAGAGGTGGTTGTCATTTTTCTAATAAGAAAACTATCAAGATAAGTTCAGTCAAACAATGGACCATAACCTAAAAATGATTATATTCAACCCAAAAGATGTTAAACTAGAGTAGTAGGCACTATAACTATAAATTTTATAGTTTCTTAATTAAATGATAAAAAAACATGCAGGAAATGTTAAACTTTTGAATTACTAGCATAAAAAAGGTACTACATAAAACTATATTCATACTAATAAAGTGCAAAAATACATTCTACATGAAGCTAAATCACAAAATTTAAGAGTAGAAACTTGAACACTAATTGGCTTCAACGTTTCCTTTCTTTGTCTTAAGTAGGGACCTTACACAAGGTGGTCATAGGAACCCTAATTAAATCAACTAGTCAAATCTTTGAAAATGATATCCTTTATTCATAAAATCATAACACAGTAGTAATAAGGTCTCTATTACAATTTAAATGGACTTCATAAATTACTTCACAAAAAATCAGAATGAGAGAGAGTACTTCTCCTTCTTCAACCAGTCCTTGATTGAAGGATGCTTATCCCACTAATCCCTATAATCATAATCATGCATCACACTTGTTTCGAGGATGTTTTTTTGTTTTTCCTACAATTCAAATGCCTTAATCAACAAATTGAATGAATATATAAATGACTTAGTCGGTCTCGAGTGCTTTGACATCTTCCAAGATTTGCAAGGGAACATGATCTCATATTTCCCTCATGTGATGTTTCCATGTCCATTCATTGATATTAATTCACTAATTAAGGAGCCCACTATTTACATGCTCACTTCATAATTAGTCAATAGTATTCAATAATGCACAATTCATTTAAAAAGGCATAATTAAGCTAAAGCATATCAAATTTATATATGAAAAATCAAGCAGTCATAGAAGTCAAACTAACCCAAAGTGTCTCATATTATCACAATGTTTAGATTTCGATGTAGGATTTTGGATTTTAGTCAATCAAACATATCACATAAATTGTAAGATATGCCTTGAAATCCTACAATATAATGGCAGGTCAATGATGTTCATCAAAATATCCATTTCAACCATTAGTAATGTTAGCATACATAGTTGAAGTAAATCCATTATGAATGAATTCCTATTAAAAATGTGCATCTCTAAAGGATGTTATGGGATCTATGGATATATAATATAAAAGCTTGGAAATTTTGATACACAACAATATAATGCTCCTCATATATCCATTTATCATATTAATTTTCACAATTTTAAATGAATATATGCCAATGTATTTATGGGAGAGAATGGGAATAGAAAATACTAACTATAAACATAGTTGATATAAATTATGTTGTTGGTTATTGAATGAGGATAATCTCAACATAATGGTTGGCCAAACTTCTCTTGAATTTTGATTATGAAAATCGACTCCAAGAAGGGGCTTAGTGCTAGGAATTGATACCCACAATGTGCAGTAATGCCTATGCCAAATTCATCTCATTACAAAAGCATATAAGATATAGAATCAAAACCTAGGAAGAAAATTCTATGATGAGCGATGACAAGTCACCTTGCTTTGAGTAAATAAAACCTATCTAAGGAAAGAAAAGTATCATCCCATTGGATTGTGAAATTAAAATGTGAGATGGATTGTGAAATTAAAATGTGAGACCTTGGGAACCAATGACACATCATTCACAATGTAGGGGATATAATCTCTTTATAGCCATGTGATGGGAATATTCTAGAAGAAATCCAAGATATTTTTCTTCTCTAGACATAACACTTGGTTTGAAAGTATGTATTATGAGAAGTGGAAACATGAAGACATAACCCTAGGTTGATACCATAGGACCATGTGTGTATGTTGGATTTCTTCCCTCTCTATGTCCCCGAACCCAGGTTTAGTCCCTTTTGCTCAGCACAACAAAGCCGAAGATATCGACCCGACGAATCAGAACTTAGTTGACAACACCTGCGACACAAAATGTTGTCTCACCCGAGATATCTTAGTTCTATGGTTAACTTCCAAGACCACGTTTCCGCAGTTTGTCTAGGAGGGTGTTTTGATAGCTGGGCTTTGCACCAAGGTTTCCAATGAATACCGAGGAGGTGGTTTACTTGTATGCACAATACTCCAGCACTAAGTTGTGATCCAACCCTTCTTTATGCAACTTAAGTAAATAAATAGTGAACATAAAACATAATCATATTCATTAATGTAATGTGACAGTCATACATTTATCCAATGGTAACAGAATAATCAACTAGTCATTCAACACAACATTCACGCATATATCTAAGCTACTTCAACATTCACACATATACACATCATGTAACATGGAAACCCATCCGGGAAAAAACGACAAGGTTCTATTCATATGGCATGAGGAAATAGATGCAACTTTTGTTTGCACACAAAGATGCAGACTCTGTTCAATATCTTCTCTTCCATATTTATATAATTTTTCTCCCTCTCATGCTCTCTGATATTCTCTCTTTCTCTTCCTACTCTAATCCTATTAGCGATTTGCACACAACCTTTATCAACTCAACCTTCTCTACTTGTCTGCGCACTCAGCTGCAAAACCACCACTCTGATGACTTAATGATACCAAGTCATTAACCAAAACACCTATCTCCAGTCTAGCTTGAGTGTCTTTTCCAAGAGTCTAGAGATTACTCAAATGCTGTATCAACTAATCATCTAAACCGACTAAACTATCTACAACTTGGGTTCCTTATTTTATACCCCCATTACATATTCGATACAGATCCCAAACATGCTTGTTATGGACTCAATACCTTCTTCATAAAGACTCTAACAGACTCATTATAGACTCCTCTTCAATCTCTATCCCAACCGACTTACTATCTTCAACCAACATGTTGTCTTTCCTATTCTAGTAACACATAACAAAATGCAGTATTGGGATGAATTACAAAGATGCCTTCATGCATGTGGTTTTTGCCGGCTCCATCCGAGCTTGTACCCATGATCGTTAAGGACTGTCGCTTTCTCAGCGTGTGCCTTACTTTCATTTTTCGACTGTTACACTATTTGCATGCATGCTTCTACTGATATTCTTCCATGTCATCTCGTATCTCGTTCTGTCCTTCTGTCATGGCTTGCTCATCTGGCACAGATTCCTCGTCCCACGCCTTCTCTTTGTCTTCTTCTCCTCTTTCCTTCTTTTGTCGTAACATCCTTCCCTTTTCCTTGATGCTCCTTCCTCTATCGTAGCTCCTTCCTCTTTTATTTTATGTTCTTCTCCCTACTTAGCAAGATTTCTACATGAAATATGCCCTACTATCCCGAGGCCCAACATGCCCCCAACACTCACCTGTGACTCGCCCCGAGCCACGTGAGCTATTCCTCCATGTACTGACTTGCACTAAATTTGGTATGAAAATCCTCCACAATTTTCACCAATTTCTTAGTCCCCGTGCTCACTTCTTCTTTTGTTTTCTTCATGTGCTCCACCAGGTCGAAACTGACGTGTTCCGACATGACTCTTTCTACAGATGTCACTACTCCATGCACCTTCTAGTGTATAGGATGAATTCATCCTATAAATCTCTCTGCTTCTGCTTGCAATTCCTCTACCTTTTCCTTGTGCTGCTGTTGCTGGGTGCGCAACACAGTCATTTGTTGTTGCAATTTCTGCATCTCTGCTACCTTAACCTTTTTCTGCTCCAAGGCTAGCTGTTTCATCTTGTTTTTTATCTGCATTATATTTGCTTCAAACCTAGTGATCTCACTTGCAATCCTTTGTGATCACTCGTCATCCATTAGGGATTCCCAATTCTGGGAGACTTGGTCCACAACCTTAGCACATGTTTGCTCTGCTTTTTCTATTCTTTTTGCATCCTGAGTGGTTGCGTCTCTTCTGTGTGACAATGGTGTGCTGGGTCTCCTTTGCTCTTCTAATTGGGTTGATTTTTTCTTAAGTCCAGCTGCTATCTTTCCTAGGCAGAGGACCTTGTATTTTGAGGGCATGTCTTGTGACATTTCAACATCCTCGAGATTCAAACAAACAAGATTAATGACATTTTTAAGCTTCTGCTTATCTTCTTCTTATTTTCTTACTTCTTGTGTGGTTCTTTGCATTTTGGACTTGATTTTACTGATAGTATTTTCTGAGTGTTTCACCTTCTTTTCAAGGGTATTTCCCCTAACTCGAATCTCTGTAACTGTTGCTTTCTGTAAAGCATGCACATCCTTCAATCGCATTTTTGAGAAATCAAAAATATATGACTAGTAGTTCTGTCCACCTCACTGGAGTCCGAGGTTTCTAATTCTAGCATGTATCTGGTTAGTTGTACTTTGTTGGGGTTGTCTTCTATAGGTTGCAAGGTGTCCTGTGCTTCCGATGGGCTAGGTGCGTCCTGCGATGGAGGTACTTTCGGCGCGCGATCTACTGCAGTTTTAACTTCTTTAATTGTTCTTCCTACTTTAGTTAGCGTGTCCGTGATAGTACTAAGAAATTGATTTTGCTGTTTTTCGAAGTCATTAAAACTTATCGGGAAGCTTTTTGGAGGGCTTCTGCTAAGGCTGCGACTTCCTTGTCATCCATTCGAGAAGTATTGGCTTCCTCATGAGCCTTTCGTTTCTTGCGTGGAGGTTCTCTTTATACTTATTCATTCTACGCTTCATGTTTTTTTTTCTCTAGTGGTGGCTCATTCTGAGGATGATTAAGCTGAGTGTTATCTGGCATTGTGGCGTAAGTGTGTTGGTTATTCTTCTCTCCCAGAATTGGTGATCCCTCATGTTTCCATTCTTCTGTCCAATCACTGATAATGGTCTCTACATCTTCTTCCATGAGCACATATTGTGTTCGAAACCATTTTCCTCTGGGGTCTCGTCGTGGTTGGATATAAACATAGTGCAGTCCTAATTGAAAATTGACAATTTGTTGAAAGTTGGACATCGTAGTTGCATTAATTCTTACCCGCTGCTTTACCAAGTTATTTAAAGCTTCAATATGGAAAAAAAAATCATCGTTGCTACTCAGTTGTCGGTCTTTGTCTTGTGATAACCACAAGTTCCGGTATCTCGCTCCTCTATAGGGGATGGGTAAGTCGACCAGTTGATAATCTGTTGGCTCAGACCACACAGTAAACGAGATTAAAATTAACAACTAAGCATAATGGAAAGGAGTACCTTCTTCCTGTGGTGAAGCGGCATATTGTAGCATTTCGTTAAGAAAAAATTTAGACAAATTGATTGAACTTCTTTTGCACAGAGTGCAACAAACATTACTATTCCTGCAGTACATTGCTTCGGTCGTGAGACACAAACAATTTGTGTGTTAATATCATTGCTGCCATAGGAGTAGTAGGGTCATTGATGGATGATATTAAGAACTCTTTACCAGAGCTGACCAGGTCATATTTTTCCATGAACTTTGCAATCTGGGTTGGGTGCTTACCCTTCTCGAAGGTTGATACTGGGTCCCACCCAAATCTCGGCAGTCCTACGATTGTTGAGATTAGGTCGACATCAACCGAACATGGTTTGTCTAACCATAGGAAACCTATGTGAAAGAATAGAATAATTGAACTATTTGTTGGCTTTCTTCCCTTCCTCTGTCTGTGAACCCAGGTCAATCCCTTCTGCTCAGCACAACAAAGCCCAAGATATCGGCTCGACGGAGCGGAGCTCATCGCAGAGCACCTCCGACACATATGTCTTCTCAACTGAGATATATCAGTTCTATGGGTAACTGCTAGAACCATGTTTCCGCAGTTTGTGTGGGAGGGTGTTTTAGTACCTAGGCTATGCGCCAAGGTTTCCAACGAATGCTGAGGAGGTGGGTTACTTGTATGCACAATACTCCAACTCTAAGCTATTATCCAACCCTTCTTTATGCGACTTAAGTAAATAAATAATGAACATACATCATACTCATATTCATTAACGTAATGTGGTGGTCGTACATTTATCCAATGGTAACACAATAATTAACCAGTCATTCAACACAACATTCACACATAAACACAACATGTAACGTGGAAACCCATCCTGGAAAAAACCACAAGGTGCTCTTCATCTAGCATGAGGAAATAGATGCGCCTTTTGTCTGCGCACAAAGCTACAGACTCTGTTCAAGATCTTCTCTTTTATATTTACAGACTTTTCCTCCCTCTCATGCTCTCTGATCTTCTTTGTCTTCCTAATTTACTCCTACTAGTGATCTGCACACAGCCTGAATCGACTCAACCTTCTCTAATTGTCTGCGCACTCAGCTATAGAACCACCACTCTGATGTACTTAGTGATATAGAGACATTAACCAAAACACCTATCTCCAGTTTAGCTCGAGCGTCTTTTCCAAGAGTCTAGAGATTACTCAAATGTTGTATCAACTAATAAGCTAAAACCAAATAACCTATATACAACTTGGGTTCCTTCTTTTATAGACCCATTATAGATTCAATATAGATCCCAAACATGCTTGTTACAGACTCATTACAGACTCCTCTTCAGTCGCTTTCCCCACTGACTTACTATCTTCAACCAACATGATGTATTTCCTATTCTAGTAACGCATAACAAAAGACACTACCAGCTTGACTTACAAAGATGCCTTCACACATGTGGTTTCTGTCGGCTCTATCCGAGCTTGTACCCATGCTCATTAAGGACTGTCACTTTCTCAGTGTTATGCCTTACTGTCATTTTTTGGTTGTTACACTAATTGCACGCCTGCTTCTGCTGTTATTCTGCCATGTCATCTTGTATCTCATTCTGTGCTTCTGCCATGGCTTTCTCATCTAGAGCAGCTTCATCATCCTGCACCTTCTCTTTGTCTTCTTCTCTTTCCTTCTTTTATCGCAACATCCCTCCCTTTTCCTTGATGCTCCTTCCCCTGTCGTAGCTCCTTCCTATTCTCTTTTATGTTCTTCTCCATACTTAGGCAGAATTCTACATGAATTCTGCCCTACTGTCCCGAGGCCCAACAATGTAATTGAAGACTGACAATGTTTTTCCCATACAATTCATTAATTTTTTTTTTTTCCCCTCCCCCCTCCCCCTACATCTATTCTCTTACAAAAAAAACATAAAACAAGTGTTGGAAACTAAGCCACTAACCTGTTGATAGATGTCTAAGAAATGTTTTCTTAGCAGGATTTGTTGTGCTCTTTTCCCTAACTTATCATGCTATGACGACAGTTTCTCCAATGCTTAGCATTTTCAATCCTTTTAACCAACAATATACAACATTAGAATTATGTTCTACATATAAAAACAAGAAAACTCTCCCTTTTATACACATCTCAATGCACTCTTTCCAACATTTCAAATTTTGTGATATGTCAAAGTTTGGAACAACTCTTATGATGTTTGGGCTTGTACCCATAGTTGGGTTTATTATTTTAGTCATAATTAACCTCTAGTAATAACAATGAACATTTAAACTTTAATGTGTGTGATGAGATTTGGATTTTCAAAACCTTATCGCATCCCTTATAAGCTTTGACATTTCAGAGAACTATGACATGGTCAAGCTCGTTATAAAATTTAAACCCTTTTTACCATGTCATGGCTTGTGATATATGCTCCTTTATGACTATCATAAACACTTATAACTTTGTAAAGGTTGTAACTTGGTTACGTGCCTTAAAAAGATGGGACTTCTCCACCAATGCACCATGGTTTGTATTGATATGATTTTTATATACTTTTCTAATGATGAGACATGGTCATGTATATTATGACATTTCAACCTCTTGGAGGCCACACAAAAATCATAGTTGTTGTGAAATTCAACTTTTCCAAATATATAAGCAACATAGTCACATGCCCCACAAACTTGGAACTTTTTCAAGGTTGTGTATTGGACGCCATGTTTTCAAGTTCTAAATCTTTCAAACAAGTACAATGTAATCACATCTCTTTAGAAATTGTAACTTCTTGAACCATGTGATGGCCTGGTTATCAAACAACCTAACTCTTCAAGAATGCATCTCAATTACATTTGCTTCAAAGTTAATGTTTAATATGGAGTGCAGTGAAAGAGACTTGGTCACAATCTTGATGAAGTTTGAACCTTTGACCGATTTAATTATGATTGCATGGCTCATGAGGTTTTGTGCAAGCCTTATTGGATAATAGTTTAGTTCAGTTTAGTAAGAGGTTGGATAGATGAGGAAGCTTTCTTTATCAGGTGGAAGAAACTTGCAATGACAGTCACTACTACATTTCGATCCAAAATCCGCCAGTTACTTCCGACGGCGCGTGGATTTTTTCTTTTAAACCTACCAAAAATCAGAAAGTTAATTTTTTTTTTTAAATTTTGGTCAGAAGCGTCGCTTAAGCGACGGCTAGGCTCATAAGCGTCGCTTAAGTGACGGCTAGCCTAGCAAGCGTCGCTTAAGCGACGACGCATACATGGACATGTGTTTTCAAGGGATTTTCGTCGGTCATAATTCTATGTGCAAATTAATATTTGGTAACCTATGATGTCATTCACATTAAGAAATTGAATATGATATGCTTCCTGGCTTCGTTTTGGCTACCCTTGGAAGAGAAATTTATCTGCAATACTCTGCCTGAATCTTAAATCATTTTTCACGAGTTCAGGCTCTGGCACCTCGGACAAGTCCGTGAGCTCAGAGTTCAGGATTTACAGTGCATTATTGCACACATTATCTACATACATGGAATCTGAACGGTAGCGAAAGTAGGCATGGTTGGAATGGATGTGGATGTGTATGACTGATCCGAAACCCACTTCAGATATTGAGGGCTAAATTGGTTGCGTACACAAGGGATCCATTGAGGATCCAGCAGAATCTATGTGGTCCGAAGGTTGCTTTTTTGTAACATAAACTGCAAGAGAGTTATTTGGGAGCAAACAGAGATGATAACTCGTTCAAACCTCGCAGAACAACTGAGGGACTATCAAATTCGGTCCCAGCACAAGTGGGTGCCTCTAACTTTCTTCTCATCAACGACCCAAATCACATCTGGGTATGTCAGATCCAACTTTCTCAGGTCTGGTTCAATTCAATGGAAAATCATGGATTTTACATGGTGTTTTCCTATTATCAATGCACAATATTAGTGCTAATTTTGTAGTAGTCAACCATGTCAAAATGTCAAATCTATGCATATGCTTTCCTATTGGGTTGTGTGGTATGTACAAATTTTAGGGTTGATTTCAGATTCGTTTTGATACTGAACCGTGTCAGAAATAGTAACCCAATGCATTATTGACCGAATCCATCTGTGGGAATC
>LPNX011115872.1:7127-65085 GCA_001517045.1 Pseudotsuga menziesii | reverse complement strand
GTATTGCACTTTCAACCATTATAGACATGCATGAATATAATTGGAAAACCACACAGTTGGAGATTCAATCCATTCTTAGAAACAGAGACTACGGCATAGTATAGGAGTGAAATGCAACTACATGATAAAACAAAGCATACAATTCTTGATTTCTGTGAAACAAATTCAGAGTTTAAATCCATGTCCTGCTACCACAGTAACTATTAAGCCTTTTCACAACTCGGCATACTAAATTCTAGTCATAGCATATTGTTGCATCATTCAGAATAACAAAGTGACAGGCATACATGTCAAATTTCAAATTTTATTTAAAAAAAAAATAATTCAACAAGCGTCGCTTAAGCGACGGTTTCAGGTGTCGCTTTTTCGACGCTTGTTCTAGCCATCCGTCGCTTATCCGACGATGATATCTGTCTATTTTCTGACACTTGTTCAAGCCATCCGTCGCTTATCCGACGGTGATAGCTGTCTCTTTTCCGACGCTTCTTTTAATATCCGTCGCTTATCCGATGGTACGTCTGTCGCTTAACCGACGGCATGAAGGTTATTTGCTTAAAAAACTTTCACTACCGTCGAAAATATTCCGTCGCTTAACCGACGCTTTAAATTTAACCGACGGTTACTTAAGTGTCGCTTAACCGACGGTTACTCAGGTGTCGGCAAACCGACGACAAGTTTCTGACGCTTAAAAAAAATCAAAGTGTCGTACATGCGACAGGGAAGTGTCAAAAATCTGACATGACGACCGTCGGATTTTTGGTCAAAATGTAGTAGTGAGTAGTCGATGATAGCCATCCTCTTCTTCACATTGAAGCTATTTTTGACAGTTTAATATCTGAAGTGTGTTACTGGGCATTAAGTTACCAGTTTATTGATGCATTGAAGATCTTGTTGAATGGAAGGAGGATATACAAATTCAAGGAAAGGGTCATGCCATTTCCTTTATACAACAACATTCCTTTAATTGCTTGATCACTATAATGATTTCATTTCTTTTGGATTGTATGGGACCTTTGGTATAGTCCTAGCTTGCTTTGTATGATCTTAAACTCAACATTAGACTATGTATTGCAACCAACATCAAATATATAACCATTTAAATTCCCAATCCGTATGCATTGCTAAGCCTAAAGAGCAATGGGATTGTGGTTAATCTATGATATAAATTCGATGAAATATTAATTTTAATTTCAATATAAAAGTTCAAATTTGAAATTCATGCAAATTCAAATACCTGAATATTTGATGGTTGCCCTCGTATGATATTCCTTTAATGTTGATCCAAAATATCTCCTCCAATAGTTGTTTTCCTAATTTAACCAACAATTAAAGAGCCAACAAAATAATAAAATAGATTAACAACATTTTTTTGACTAAATAATAATTAAAAAGACTTAAGTGCACGAATACCTGGATGAGCTCCTTTCGGTTTCAAGAATAAATTATTGGAGTTGTTTAATATTGAAGAAAACCTCCCTCCACTTGACTGAGCAACAACAAAGTCAACATTGACTTTGTTGTTTCTTTGTTGGATCGAGGTAAGATTTCTCCAATTTTATACAAATATTAGTTTATTCTCTACTAAACAGGGCCAAGCATGTGAAGTCGGAAGCTCTCATGCCCCCCCTACCTCACATCACTCTCAATTCCTCAGTACCTAATCTATCTACTAGAAAATAGTTGAAATTAACACATCAATATTCATGCATATATAGACACTAGCATAACAAAGTTCCTAAAGACACATGTGGTTTTTTACATAATGAAAAATATAGCAAACACTCATTAACATATATTAATATTCATTCATTCATTCATAGCCACATGAAAATACTACATTTGAATAAATTGTATCATAAAAATATGGTTACGTAATATGAAATAAGATCGTTCTAATTATAGAACAAGTACAATAATTTATTTCTCGATCTAGTAGAAAATAGTTGAAATCAACACATCAAGGTTCATGCATAGACACTAGCATAACAAAAAAGTTCATAAACAATTATTTGTGGTTTTGTACATAAAGAAACATATAGCGAACATGCATTAACATATATTAGCATTCATTCTATCATTCATTCATTCATTGACACAAAATACTTCGTCTAAATAAATTGTATTAAAAACTATATTTGCATATTATGAATCAAGATCCTTCTAAATGTATAACAAGTACCGTAAAAAAATATGTTTACATAATATCAAACAACATCATTCTAATAATATACCAAGTACCATCATTTATTTCTTGGTCTCTTTTTCCTTTTTAGGAAAACAACAAGGATGTCGAATGTGCCATCTTCCCCTGCAGTTGTCCTAGGATCTGTATGCCTTACTGGCAACTTGTACAGATGTCTACGCAACTGCAAGGTGGGCGGGGAATCAACTGCTATAAGAAATAAGTGTTAAATTGATATTTTTAGTTATTATTATTACAAGTGTTTTATTAATAAAAACAACAGTAGAGTGTTCTTAACCTACTTCAGTAGTGGAGGAAAACAAAATAGTTTTAGAGGCGTCCATATGTTCCTCTTCTTATCTAGTCTCATCATCTGCATGATCTAGAGTTGAAGCAAGAAAGGCTATAATTAATACGCCATTTGCAAATAATTTTTTTTTTTTGTAACACATGAAATACCTCCAATACCGAGCTAAACGCCAGTTGCAAGAGGCCCTCCATCATAATTGGGATCATGTGTTCCACTACTTGGGAAATTTGTATCTACATTGGTTGCTTGCTTAAAAGAAACAAACACATTACTTTATGGAAAAAAAAATAACCAATAAATTGCACAAATAATAAATTATAAAACTCTTCATTGCTTTTATTTACTTCAATGTTAAGTTTGGTGTCAGAAGGTTGTGTTTTCCCTAAGCTTCTCTTATGTTCAACCAAGGATTAATAACTATGATAGTAAGCATGCTTTAGGTATTCCTCCGTAGGAGCCTCATTGAATTGTGCACTGTGGAATTTTGCATAAGTACATGAATTTTTCTTTTTTAGTTATATTAAATTAATTTTTTTAACAATTTATAATTTGGATGCAATTTTTTTTATACTTACAAATTGTGTGACCAATTTTGAGTAACCTCCCAGGCCAAGTTTATGTTGATCATGTTTATCTTTCTAGACATGACAACTTTGGATGTATATGGGAGCCTATATTCAAAAGTTTCTAATACTTAATTAGATGTCACCATGATGATAACACATCATAATTACATTATTAAAAGTGTCTCATACCTTCATGATCCAGGTGGTGTCTTTCCTTCTTTTCGACGCATCTTATCCTTTGCATATTCCACGAGGGCCTTCCAATCCTTCTTTGGAATTGGTGTAGGGAGCTCATACTTAGGTTTCTTTTGCAGATGAACCTTAGATTGGTCACACAGATACTTAAAACATAAGACTGCCTTTGATATAACTCCGAGTTTGTTGAATGTACCCTCAGTGAACATGCCAACCAACTTGTTGATAAGTTCATCCTTTGACTTGGAACTTTCGGAATTCCACCATGTGTGTATGGTGGGACCAAAGAGTTCCAGGGTTAAGTCATTCATGTGTCCATAAAATGTATCATTTTTTGCTAAACGATATTATCATTAGTTTAAAATAAGTGCCAATTATACGTAAATTTCTTTTAGATTATACATAATAATTAAGAGAATTCTTAACTACCTGTAAGTTTTTCTAATTTTATGGGGATGAGCTCATCATCTACCAAAAATGTAAGTGGTAGTGTTCCCATGCTAGTGACATGGGAATATTTAGGAAAGCTTGCTTCAAATTATGTGATGTAATCATGCCCTTCATCCACAACATTGAGTGCACATCTTGGCATGTGTTGATCAGGCCGAGGTGTACTACTGACATCGAACCTAGGGGGTGTGCTGGTGTAAGTGACTGTCATGTCACTTACTAGCAAAGCAATGGAGCTGGTACCAACACCGATCCCCATAGTCGCATCATGAGGACCATATTACTCCAGAAACTCTTGTAAAATAAAGAGTTTTATTATTATTATAAATGATGGTATAATTAAAATCATAAATAAATAAATGGGATAATTAAATATTATGCTTACCCCATAATGTTTGATTTGGCACCCCACATTATTAATTCTATCACTTATCTCTTGTGTCCACGACTGAATCATAATTAATGAAACAAATTCCTTGTTTAATTTTATGACAAGCTTCCTTATTCTTTGCATTGGGTCCGTGGACAAAAAAATGGATTCGTCATTAAGCCCTTCCTCAGGAGCATCTATGGATTGCTTAGGGTTGGTTCCTTCCCCTTGTCACCCTATTGATCAACATGAAATATTACATACTTATACATAATACAATTACTAATAATATTTTAGAAAATAGACTACGAGGAAAGAAACAAGCATTAAAAGACAATTAGGTGCAAGGAGTATTCTCATAAAGAATTTTAAACAGTAAGAAAAATAAACTTTACTTCATAGATGATTTATGACACAAAATCATTATAGCCATAATAAATAGAGCGGTATATTTGAGATTTATTTCAACATTATAATTAAAGAAAAATGATAAACTTTTAAATTATTGATCTAATTGAAGGAAACACAATATACATAGGCTTCGTGGGAAGGCCTTAGGGGCCACTATATTTCCACTATATTTACATGCAATTATATTGATGTTTATATGCTACAAGGCCAATGCCCTTCGACCCTGATCAACATGCAACAATATAAGAACAATGAATTATTCGAATTTTTTGTTAATTGATAAGATGCATAACAACATATAAGTCATTGCTTACAGGTTGGTTAAAATAGTATATGTACCACTCCAATAATAGAAACACATGTATCTGTTTGATGCAAGTTGTTGTAAATGAGCAACTTTTTCCCTATAGCTATTGAACTTAATGCACATACAAATACACAGTTTTCTTCATGCCCCTCAAATATGCAATTGGGTTGCTTATTTATTGTTGCAAGTTGTGTACAGTTTATAAATCATGCAATATTCCTCGTTGATTTTGGCGTTTCGTCAATATACATTGATTATCCTTTATTATGATCCCTACCTTTTAGTTGTATGTAATTTGCAGCTACACCATATCTTCGCATACATTTTGTATATTTGACTAGTTGTATCTAATATGTGTAGTTGTAATAGGGTCCGACATACTCCATCGATTCAGTTAATCTGCCATCACAAACCTTTATGCCATCCATGGAAAATAACCCCAAACCATGTAATGACAATGGAGCAATGTGGTATATCCTCTTGTCGACACAAAAAACAATGTTTATTTGAGGTCTAAGATCATTGGGTACCCATCATTTCACTAGATATTTGTACCTCAAGGGAAGCTTGATGCCGCCTATGTTCTCATCGCCATAAGAACATGACCCCCCTTTAGCAAGAAAAAATTCAAAGCATATATCAAATTTTATTTTGGTCCTTTCACCTAGTTGATCTCCGCCTGTTAGACCTACTAGATGTCTTTTTTTTCTCTATTCTACCAGAACTTTCCTCACTCGACGAAGATAAATCTGAAAAATACATATTCAGTTGTATATATTGTAACTGTCCATCAAATAAAAAATATAGTTCTTGAGTTTCATAAGGGATATGATGAAACATATTTAAGAAACCACAAGATTATAATTGAATATCTAAGTTTGAGTTTATTATACATGCAATCTATAGTAGTTTATAAATGGTGACTTCGATAGTAATGTATCATATTTTTTAATAACATGGATGATCTATTCAAAACATAGATGTTGGCATGGTTTGAACTTTAGGCTCTCAATAGTTGCATCTCATGTAGTTTTATAGTATCATTCAATTACATGAAAAGAAGTGATAAAATCAATGTAAAAACTAGTTGGAAGATTGTACCATTGTTGTAATTGTAACTTCAGAAGATATTTTGATGTATATTATTATTGTATATTGTTGCACCCCCATTGGATATGTGTTTCCCTCCTTTTGGGATATCATTATTTTCTATGGTCATTGAGGTAAACCATTCGTTGTAAGTTGGTGCAGTAGTCCCCAAGTCAAATATAATAAAACGTATTTTTATGTTCTCTATCTTATGAATTTTGTTGTGTTTTTTATTCTTTCAGATAAATATCCTAATAAATTTGGATTAGATTAGAAAAACTAACATAGTATCAAAGCCTCTCTAAAAGAAGACACTATGCAACAACATAAACTACGACTTCCTAGTCCAAGGTCTTCTCTCCGTAGATCATCAAGAAAAGAGGGCTAGGCTAAGTCACCCTATAAGGGTGCATATTTTGTTGGAAGCAGAATAATATTTGAAGAAGTTTCAATTTTGACCTAGACACTGGTGCGGGGAGGAACTAGGGAATCAAGTTTCGGAGGCTTCCCACCTCAACTTTTAGAAAATGACCTTACTGAGCAACTTGCCTCAAGGAGGAACATATTTCTATCTAGACATAATTCCAAAACTCAGTTTGGAAATTAGGGTTTCTCTGACAAAAACCTAGGTCATCCAACTCTGGAACCATGTCGAACACCTCAAATCGGTAAGAGTTGTATCTCTGCTATTTCCATTTGAGGTTCTCATTTCAAAATGACTCATCATACTAAGCTTGAGGAAAAGCTTTGGGGAACTGGAAAATTTCAAGCATGGAAGTACATGATATCCTTGTGATGATAAGGGACATTACTCTAGAGATTGTCCCAGATGTAGAGGCTCCTTCAACAAGAAGTCAAATAAGAAGAGACACCATGCTCACACCACTGAAGATGATGAAACAACAATAAAGAGACTCAAAGAAGAAACTGATCCTTCAAGTGATGAAGAATATGTTCTTATCTCAACACTCATGGGAACTATCTAAGTAATGATTGGCTTGTAGATAGTGGAGTGTCCAAACATATGAAGGGATACAAAGGATCATTTGTAAATCTATCTAAGCATGATTCACCTCACAAGGTGAAACTTGGGGATGATTATCAATACCCCATAAAAGGAACAAGAGTGGATTTCTACAATCTATACTCCAGAAAACCTTTGAAGATGAAAGATGTGCTATATGTTCTAGGATTGACGAATAATATTCTCTCCATATCTACACTATATGCAAAGGGAATAAGAGTTGCATTCGTTGATGGAAAAGTCCTAATGTGGCCAAAATAAAAGACAATAGATGATGCAACAATGATTAGAGATCAATAGAGAGGCTTGTACAAGTTGAAGGGGAAACCTGACAAGAATTAGTTCATGACTATATATAACCAAATGAACTATGGAGCACTACCGATTGCAAGCAAAGAAGTTTAAGGACTTCCAAAAATCCAAACAAAGCATGAATGCATTTTCAAGGGATGTGCACAAGGAAATAACATAAATAAGACATTTCCCAGCAATGAGATTAAATAAAAAGGAATACTGGGCATAATCCACTCATATTTCTAGGGGCCCATGTAAACCAACTCACTAAGTGGGTATGTATACTATGTTTCCTTTTTAGATTATTTCTCACATAAGACTTGGATATATTTATTGAAAGGGGAAAATGAAGTATTCAACAAAGTTAAGGAATTGAAAGCCTTGGTTGAAAAGAACACTAAAAGGAAGATCAAGATTATATGGTCAGATAATGGTGGATAATTCACCTCAAAAGAATTCAAGGAACTTTGCAGAGAATCTGGGATTAAGAGGGAGTTGAGCACTCCATACAGTCCTCTACAGAACGACGTTGCAGAACAAAATAATAGAACAATAATAGAAGCAACAAAATCAATGCTACATGAACATGATCTTTTGATGAACTTATGTGCAGAAGAAACAAGGAAAACTATTTATGTACATAACCATACTCCTCACCAAGTACTAAAAAACAAGACTCCTGAAGAGGATTTCTTAGGAGAGAAACCAAAATTTAGCCATCTTAAGATATTTGGGTGCCCAATGTACATACACATCCCAAAGGAAAAGACGACCAATCTCAATCCTTTTGGGAGGAAGGGGATATTCATAGGATACAGTGACACTTCAAAGGCCTACTGAATATACTTCCTAGGATTCAAGAAGATTGATATTAGCAGAGGCGTAACATTCGACGAAGACTCATCATACTCTTGATCTAGAAAAATAGCTATTGTAGAAGTCGAAGAACCTAAAGCAACAAGACTTTGAGACATAGCAATAGAAGAAACAATTTCAGAATACCATTAAGATCATGACATGGAAGAACCACAAGAACCTGTAGAACCACTTGATGAGAATAACTCCAACAAGAGATAACCAACATGGGCACGAGAGCTAATACAAGATGCAACAATATATGGTGCTCTAGATGGGATACATAGAGAAAGATAGAAAACAAAACCATACAACAACTATGTGGTCCTACTATGTGACATCATTGACTGTATGAAAGGGGCTAGGATAAGATTTGCAGCATTGTGGATGTTGCGCAAGCTCAAAAGGCACCGTGCAAGACGAACATAACACGATAGGCAGAAGATAGACTACTTTTGTGTCACTTTTTGGTACTTTTGATTATTTTGTGTCACTTTTTGTACTTTTGACCACATTTTGTGTATATTGGTCATTAGTCAGTTAGGAGTTAGTTAGAAGTTAGTTATAAGTGGACCATGAATGTAAAGGAACAAGCCGATAAATTGAAATTGAATTATTATGTAAACTGGGGGGCAGGCATAAAGGGGACAAGTCATTAAGTAGCTCAGTATGAACGAAGTTGTGACAAAACTTGAAGTTGTGACAAAACTTGAAGTTATTACAGACCATAATTATTACAGAGAAGAATTAACAGCATTAGAGATAAGAATTAAGAGCATTACACATACCTAATTTGTGTAGACCAGATCCTTAATCGTGTCTCAGGGCCAAATTTTTTTAACTCTTTGCAAATCTGGAACTATGTTTCTGTCCAACTCTGTACAAATACCCAAACTCAATACAACTTGCATATGCAATCATAGTCTTTTTAAAGAGTGTTGGATGCATGTATTTGACTGATGGAAAGCTACATACGCATACAATAATCACCTATGGGCCATGCAAGGTTCTTCGACTTCTTTGAACAAATGTCGAAGTTGTCGAAGCCATTCATCCAGAAATCCAAATAGCAAAGTTGATAACAATGTAATGTTTATTTAAATATCTCATGTTAAGATAGGAGCCTAAATTTGCTTTGTCTTTTAACTTATAACATACCAGCGTAGATCCAAATCTTAGGCTCTATCAAGCGCCGAGAGGGATCAAATCTCTCAAGGTGCAAACCTCTTCTTAGGTATTGTAATCAATGAGCTATCAACTTTGGTCAGACACAAACCAAAAGACACATCTTTTTATTTAAGATCCACATATAATATTTTTATTATTAATATTTAATATTATTTATAGTCAGCATATAATATTTATTATTGTTTTTTATTTTGTTAGAAATGAACATTACAACATATCCCCATACATGGTTTTAAAACCATATGCAAGGCCCTCCTAAAACCATGGGTTGTTCAGGAGGCCTTGCATATGGTCTTAAAACCATTTGCAAGGCCCTCCTAAACCATGTATAATAAAACCATGGGTTGTTTAGAAGGCCTTGCACATGGTTTTAAAACCATGTGCAAAACCAACAATTTTTTGGGGGATAATTCAATTTTTTGTTTTTTATTATTTTGATAGGTAGGATCATTACAACATCTCCCCCATATTGTGTTTTTTTTTAACTCACATTTTCTTTTTCCAGATAATTAAATTTTTACTCTTTTATTGTTTTGTTAGGTAGGAAGATTACATAGCCCTCATATTAGGTTGTTTTTCGAGCCAACATTTATTTTGGCTTATAATTAAAATTTTATTTTTTATTAATAAAAATAACGTTACGTAACGTTATGTAACATTACAAGATCTCCCTCATACTGAGGTGTAGAGCGCCTCTAGACGCAATGATAAATTTTGATTTGATAATTGAAAAAAAAAACATTCATAATCATAAGACATCTTTACTTAATTTAATTTCTTTATTTTCAAATTCAATACTTAATTAAATTCAAAACATTAAAAGATATAATCATATTGTGTGAAAATTTCTTTTCAATTGAATGTCATGCCCTCTTCCATGGCACTAAACAATGAAACACAAATATATCTTTATTTGCTTATCTATTAGAACGTTAGTAATGCTTTTCCAAAAGCCTATTACTTGATTACTTTTTGATTTTGAAACATTTTCAAATGTGATTTTGTTTTCCTTTGACAATAACGCGTAGTCTATTTATATCAATAACAAACCACTTTGTACATAGATTAAGAGGCCTTTTGATCACCAATATCTCTAAACAAAGAAGATAGTAATGTCCATTTTGTATATTTACATATCATTAAAAAAAAAGTAACCCTAGTGATAGCTTTTTGTGCAGATTTGGCTTTTAAAACATCCTACACTAAATCTCGTGGACCAAAATTCAATAGCCTATTGTCGGATATCAAACCAAACATCGACGCAAATTCGATGGAATTGACTCAAGAAAATCGTCGGTGCAATTTTGATGGATTTTCAATGAAGAGTTAAATGTTAGTTTTTCGACCAGCACAACGTCTTTTATCCGACAACACTATAGACTAAAATGAAGGCAAAGATGAAGCTTTATCCAAGGTAAAGCTGTCGCATACCCAACTAGCCTCTCGTTGGCTATCCGACCATATCCGACGTTCAAACGTCGGATGTAAGAGTAGATGTTTGTCAGATATTAGAGTAAAATAGAGTCAGATATCCAACCTAATGGACGAGGAAAAAATCCTTTTCCAGACTCATATACGTCAGATAAGCCACTAAATGTTCGTCGGATATTCGACTAAAATATAGTTGGATAGCTGACCTAATGGACAAGGAAAAAGTCATTTTCCCGACTCTTATACGTCGGATAAATGACTACATGTTTGTCGGTTATCCAACCAAGATGAGGACCCACAAATAATTAATTTGACACAAGAGCATCAGATAATAGATGACCTTTGTGTTGGATATACGGCTTATATGAAGAATCTGAGGTATCTATAACTGGTGTTATTGTGCCGCATATCCGTTGTTTTTGCATCCCATTATAGCCTGCCATGTACATAGGATATACACCACAGATACAGTCTAACCAATGACAATTCCATAGTATCGACGACATATTTGTCAAATTTTTTGGATAAAGGAGGTCAACTATCCAACATTATACAAACAATAAAAATAATAATTCTGGGAGGTTTTGACTGAGGGTTTTGTCCTCGTTTTTCCTATAAAAAAATAGAGAAGTGTTTTTTAAAATTTCTTATTTCAATTGGGCTTTAATTTTAATCCCTTTGTTAGATAATGACCAAAAAGGAATCACACTAGATATTAGCATACAAGCTCAAAAATATATACTAATACCTAAATATCCAACAAGTTATATTATAGGCAACCTGAATAGCCTCAACAATCTTGACATGGCCTTGAAGAATAAGAGAGGAAGATGAAAAGAAAAAGAAAAAGAAAAAGTAAAAGTAAAAGGAAGGCACCTAAAAAAAGTTAAGCAGAAAATATAAAAGCAAATTTGGAAATAACTTTAGTTTCTAGAGCACACCAAGAACATTTGATCGATCACATGTTAAGTTTCTAGGGGAATGTACAATTGTCTTCTCTCTTTCATCTGAAGGTAAGATTAATGGAACATAAATACACATGTAAACTATTTATATTCATTTGCCACCTAGGTTTTAGGAACAATGGAAAGTGGGTAAAGTGGTCATCAACTTGTTATTAGATAACAAATAGTGCATGAAGAATAGTGTACCTATTATGAATCAGACCCTAAATGCCCATGAAATTTGTTTCCATAGAAGAACTAGACAGTATTCACTTTATTCACCTACATTCATATCATGCATCAAACATGCATTCATTAAATAGTGTTCACATGTCACTAACCAGGTGTTTACTCATATTTAGTCAGTTGTAATTCTCTAGCCTTAGTTCTGGCATGTTTTCAAGCTTTGTTTGTTGATGGAATCATTAGAAATAACACTTTCAGCCTCAATATTCCAGACTTTTTAGCATTTTGATCATTTTCCTGTAGTTCACATCTTCTTAAATTTCCCACAATTAATAGTAGTAGTCATATTAACATGAAACAAAATCCTAAACTACAGTGATTTTATCAGGATTACGGTTAAGAGGATATAACATAGGGAAATAGATAAAATAACTTTACTTATCCACAAATGACCAATAATATAGGTCAATGAGACCAAAATGTGGAATATAGAAGTGACATACGAGAGTGTCAAAGCAACTCCTAGAAGCTAAAAGATGCTTGAAAAAATAATAATTAGAAAATACTTTTAAATTGCATTAGGAATCATTCCCTCTATCCTTGTAGAATTACAATACTAAGGATGTTCAATATTTAAAGTGTTGTTTAAATTGCAGATGTGTAGGTGTGGTGTTTTGACCATATATGAACTAGAATCCTTATAAATTAATATATATAGTTGTAACCTACTGCATTACTGCTTCAATAGTGATCTCTCGGATCAACCAAAACATTACTCCAACATTCCTTTTCATGTCTCTCCATATTGTTCAGAAATCAATCGCTGCTGGGAAAGTAGACTTTAATTGAGATTGTAAATAAATAGAAAGAAAAGCTAATAAAATCCATGCAGGATAAGTTGGTTAAGGCATCCACTACTCCTTATCACAAGATAATTTTGTATTTTTTGGATGCAAAATATAGAGAAATAAAAAGTGTAAGGCTAAGGTGGCTTAAATGAAAAAAATTGTGACCCAATGAAACACCATGATGTTATTCATTTGATCGGCTCCTGTAGGGATGTTTTAGATAGGGAAAACTAAAAATGGTTGATCAACTAGGAAGGATGAAATTCACATTGAATGAATTCAATGTCTAGTAGGGTTTCTCCACCTCCAAATATTCAAATGAAGTGGTTTCTACTTGAAGGAAATTATCTAGAAATTGCAATGAGTGAGTCTCAAAGAAGAATTGGTTCCTCTAGTCCTATGCAAATCATAACCACTTCCACTAGAGATTCTAGCCAGGTTGTGTCAAGTTTTAAGGCCTAGGTATTAAGGATGAATAAGTAGATTCAAGATTCCAAAAATATATCAGTGGAGAATCATGAGAAAATTGATACCATAGATGCCATCAATAAAGATTTGAGGCAAAGATTGAAGTGTTGTGAAGAAACATGATGTCGATTTATAATCAATGGATGTCTCTAACCAATATGGGCACGTAGCTCGATAAAATGAGTGTGGCTTGGTATATTACCCTGGGTCATAAAAACGCTCATAGATGCAAGTGATAAGGTATGCCAAAGGGCCATTATTTTATAGTGTACTGAAAAATTATCATAACTTAGATATAGTATCGGACTCTCCCCAACATCTAGATTCATTTTTTTAGTGGTTGTTTTGAATCTAATTTAATTTAAATATTAAAGTTACGGTGGACATAAATGGCTAATGGACCTATAAAAAGGATGGAAATATGAGTGTTAATGAAACTTACAAAATTATATGTCAAAGAATTGGCTAACCTTGTGTTCTCATATATTAACCAGCCAGCTACTAGGTTAGTGATTTCACCTCGAAATCCAAAGCCAAGAAACCGTAATGCAAGAGGTGGTTGTCATTTTTCTAATAAGAAAACTACCAAGATAAGTTCAGTCAAACAATGGACCATAACCTAAAAATGATTATATTCAACCCAAAAGATGTTAAACTAGAGTAGTAGGCACTATAACTATAAATTTTATAGTTGCTTAATTAAATGATAAAAAAACATGCAGGAAATGTTAAACTTTTGAATTACTAGCATAAAACAAGGTACTACATAAAACTATATTCATACTAATAAAGTGCAAAAATACATTATACATGAAGCTAAATCACAAAATTTAAGAGCAGAAACTTGAACACTAATTGGCTTCAACGTTTCCTTTCTTTGTCTTAAGTAGGGACCTTACACAAGGTGGTCATAGGAACCCTAATTAAATCAACTAGTCAAATATTTGAAAATGATATCCTTTATTCATAAAATCATAACACAGTAGTAATAAGGTCTCTATTACAATTTAAATGGACTTCATAAATTACTTCACAAAAAATCAGAATGAGAGAGAGTACTTCTCCTTCTTCAATCAGTCCTTGATTGAAGGATGCATATCCCACTAATCCCTATAATCATAATCATGCATTACACTTGTTTCGAGGATGTTTTTTTGTTTCTCCTACAATTCAAATGCCTTAATCAACAAATTGAATGAATATATAAATGACTTAGTCGGTCTCGAGTGCTTTGACATCTTCTAATATTTGCAAGGGAACATGATCTCATATTTCCCTCATGTGATGTTTCCATGTCCATTCATTGATATTAATTCACTAACTAAGGAGCCCACTATTTACATGCTCACTTCATAATTAGTCAATAGTATTCAATAATGCACAATTCATTTAAAAAGGCATAATTAAGCTAAAGCATATCAAATTTATATATGAAAAATCAAGCAGTCATAGAAGTCAAACTAACCCAAAGTGTCTCATATTATCACAATGTTTAGATTTCGATGTAGGATTTTGGATTTTAGTCCATCAAACATATCACATAAATTGTAAGATAGGCCTTGAAATCCTACAATATAATGGCAGGTCAATGACGTTCATCAAAATATCCATTTCAACCATTAGTAATGTTAGCATACATAGTTGAAGTAAATCCATTATGAATGAATTCCTATTAAAAATGTGCATCTCTAAAGGATGTTATGGGATCTATGGATATATAATATAAAAGCTTGGAAATTTTGATACACAACAATATAATGCTCCTCATATATCCATTTATCATATTAATTTTCACAATTTTAAATGAATATATGCCAATGTATTTATGGGAGAGAATGGGAATAGAAAATACTAACTATAAACATAGTTGATATAAATTATGTTGTTGGTTATTGAATGAGGATAATCTCAACATAATGGTTGGCCAAACTTCTCTTGAATTTTGATTAAGAAAATTGACTCCAAGAAGGGGCTTAGTGCTAGGAATTGATACCCACAATGTGTAGTAATGCCTATGCCAAATTCATCTCATTACAAAAGCATATAAGATATAGAATCAAAACCTAGGAAGAAAATTCTATGATGAGCGATGACAAGTCACCTTGCTTTGAGTAAATAAAACCTATCTAAGGAAAGAAAAGTATCATCCCATTGGATTGTGAAATTAAAATGTAAGATGGATTGTGTCTACCCATGGCGAATACCTTGGGAATCAATGACACATCATTCACAATGTAGGGGATATAATCTCTTTATAGCCATGTGATGGGAATATTCTAGAAGAAAGCCAAGATATTTTTCTTCTCTAGACATAACACTTGGTTTGAAAGTATGTATTATGAGAAGTGGAAACATGAAGACATAACCCTAGGTTGATACCATAGGACCATGTGTGTATGTTGGATTTCTTCCCTCTCTTTGTCCCCGAACCCAGATTTAGTCCCTTTTGCTCAGCACAACAAAGCCGAAGATATCGACCTAACATGTGCAAGGGTTTTTTTTGATTGATTCTCTTTAATAAACAACCAAAAGGAAATGATATAGCAACAAAAATGATCTCAGTGTTCTTTAAACAAGAATTTTGTGACTTGCAAAATTAGGTAATTTTAAGATTTTGAGAGAATGTAATTTGATTTATTTTTTTCACCTATCTAATCACACTAATGTTGATTGTAGTGTGGTCACATTCAAGTAGCACTAGGAAAATCCATATGTACTTCACTTGATAAATAGGTTTATCTTGTTTAAACCAATAATAAGAACTTGGCATGTTAATACCATTTTGTAACACACCTCTATACAAATAAATACCCATGATGAGTTCCACGTGATAATCATGGGAATAGAACGAGGGTGAGGATGATAAAAATCCATTAATATGTATTCAAGATACACATTATAGACATTATAGTATTGTTTTTTCTCAGCAACAACCTACACAGATACAATCCAATGCAGTACAAGGCTCCAATCCATGCCAAACCTCAAATGTATTTTATTTTTAGAAAAAAACAAACAAATAAAAACATGCTTAAATATTTTGTTTCTCCTCTAAATACTACACCAGTATGTTTCTCCTCTAAACACTACACTAGTATGTTACATTTCTAAGGTCATTGTAGATATAGCGTCTATATTGGAATTTCGAACTTGATTAAACAGGATGATTAATATTAAATTGAAGTAAACCGTGTCTAGTAACACACTTTTTTTACGATTTTTATTAATTAGTTCAATGTGATCGATCATTTTTATTATACTTGGAAAGAAATTGGAAAAAACAAAACATAGTTATTTTTCACCAAAAAACATAACAAAATTAAAATGTAGAATTAACTTACCCATTATCATATGTCACTAGAACTTTCAACCTAGGAAAAAACCCTTATTGGTAGATTTCGATTGAATGGGGAACATACCTCAATGCTCCATTTAATGCATAGGATAAAAAAACCATACATTAACAGTAAGTACACAAGTTGATCCCTTTCCTAATCCCTCATTCTGAAGCCACATATGACCCTCTATAAGGTTCACAAACAACTAGCTATTCCAAGGCCAATGACACTATAATTCTTAGTTGTCATTTTCTTAGAGTGCATGAATTTGATAAAATGTTTCAGAATATATCCGGGATTGATTATTTCCTCTGACCTTATGTTCTTTAACTACACTCTTAAGTAGTAATGGCAATCACCCTACAATGGGTGAAATTTAGGAGAATGTGGATATCACAAAGAATCTATCTTCTCTAATTGAACTATCACTAAAACACTACCTTCCTTTAGAGAAATTAACAACATTACCTAACACATTTAAGACCATTTTCATAATACATTTATCATCACCAACAATGTCATTGACACAAACAACTTCTTAAAAAATGCAATTGGCTATACCAAATTGTGAACCTATTAAACATAACTAGTGAGTACATGAATTACTCTATGTTGGGGTAACACATTTACAAGAAGGTTGACCACTTCTTGAAACATGACAAAAAATACAAATATCCCAAAGTTATAAGAAATATAGACAATATAAAGGATAATTGGAAGTGTACATCAACTTGGGGAAGAGCAAAACCTGGTCACTGTTGAGCTTGCAAATCACTAAATGTGACATCTCTTTCAAGGGAGGAAACCTAAGACTTAGTCCCAAATATTTTTATTTACATCCAAGGCCAAATACAATAGATTGAACAACTACATATGAACTATTAGGGGTATTATTTACCTTTGAGTGAGGAAAATGACACCATTATGATGATTTTTTTAGTATATATGGTTCTTCACTTTTTGTGTAATATCATAGGAGGAAATGTGGGCCTTAGACTCAATGGGAATGTTTGAAACACACCCATGAAATACCAACACTATAATCGGCATCTGAGTGTTCATATATGTGAAATTAGGTATGAGACACTTAGAGTACATAGTCATGGGAGGAATCACATGATTAGGCCCTAAAGGAAGGTTTTAGGCACCTTGGATTAAGAGTGATGACTAAAACTATCACATAGAATATCATGCACTATAGGATATCATTAAACTTAAAGTGGGATGTGGGTGGAAACATATGGTTTTGTGCACTAGGGATGGATCTTAGAAAATGGTTGGGGAATATTGAAAGAAGTATACCCTAACATAATATTATTGATATAATGTGAACTAATCAATACCATGAACCATAACACACACCCTTTAAAGTTTATATTTTCCATAAAAGTCCGATATGGGAATAATTAAGAGTTTTTGCATAGTGGGATAGGTTTCAAGGAATTATCAATATTCATAGGAGGAAAGCAATATCCTTATGTAGGTGTCCCAAGGTCTTGGTAATGATATTACATGGAATAAGACCATGATTGTATCCCAAAAGAAACCATTAAAGAATCTAGATTTGTTGAGGCACTACATATCTAGGTTTATGGCCTTGGACATGGTCAATGGAGGAGACATAATTCTTAATCCCTATAGGAATATTATAGCCATCCATGGCTAAGAAGGTTTCCTCCACCAACAACACATAACCTCTCGAGACTATCACTACCCTATTATTGAGGATGTTGGTATCATTAGGTGAATTTGAGTAGTATGTAAATGTCTCGGGGCCTTGAGAGTTATGTTTTAGGGAAGACCACCATGATGTTATTAGGGCCTTGGTAATGATTATATAGAGAATAATACCATTCCTTTGGCCCTAAATAAATCATTGGGGCATCTAAAGCAATGAACAAAATCGTAAATAACCACTTATAATTTGCAAGGGTATCCATGGATATTTGTATCTAGGTCTTGGGGCCTTAAGGACTTTTGCATGGTTAATGGTGGAGACATGACCCTTGGGACCTAAATAAATATTTTTTCCATCTTAGGATAAGAAGGTTTTATCCACCAAGAACACATGGCCTTTTGAGTGTATAATTGACGTACGATTAAGGTTGACGATTTCATTTGTTGGGTTTGAGAAATATATATGTTTCTTGATGCATTACAGATGAAATTCTAGAGGAAATTATATCATTCCTTTGGACATAAAGAAACCACTGAAGCATACAAAATCATGAACAATGCCTTAAAGCACCATGTGTGACCTCACAAAGGTATCCAATTCTTGGGGACTTGAGGGCTTGGGCATAGTTATGAGAGGAGGCATGAAGCTTAAGACCTAAATGAACCTTCTGACAATATTTTTTGATGAAACTATATATGTATGTATAGTGAAAAATGCATATCTACATATGTATGTATGTACATACACACATATTTTTCAATGAAATTCACATACATAAAACCTTTTGGGAACTCCACCTCCTTTCTAGGATGGTACTCATGGTAAACCATTCAGTTATAGATTTGGAAACCTAGAATTGCAAATAAATCAAGTGAGGCCCACAATACTCACAAAGGAATATAGCTTGGAATTGACACACACAAGATATGCATTTATTAAAATATATTTTTCCTTTTGAGAGACGTGATAAGATCGAACCCAATGTGAGATCAAAAGACTTAAAACTCGAAACCTTAGTTCTTGACTTGACAATAATTAGGTCAAAATTGAAAACTCACAATGCTAATATCTACTTACACATATAAGTAAACCAACCTAGGCCAAGTTCCACTGTGCTATTTTCAATTTCAAATTGTGGAGAGAAGTACCAAAAATAGGAAGCCCCAATTTCTTGATTATGGCACAAACAATATCTGGAAATGGCATATATCCCGAACGTCTATGATGTCATGTTAAATTTTGATCAAATTTTCAATCCTTGAGTATTATTTCACAATAATACTTCAATCATTTACTTCATCCTACAATTTCATTGCATATCAATATTTACTTGTAGTGGAAAATAAAACAAGGATCACTGAAAGATAATCATGCACAAGAGACACAAATATTTCACTTTGGGAAACCCAAAATGGAGAAAACCCAACAAACTTTTCTAAGAAGAAATCAATCCAAATTTCAAGTTGAATACCAAAACATGAATATTAATCCCTATCACAAGAGTGTATCTTTGTTCCATAAGAAACCCTTAAAAACCTTGAGAGAGATATATAGATAGTAATATAACCATAAAAAATACTTCTAGTTATATTCACTTATCCTCCTTGAGAAGTGCACACCAATTGAGAGAGACTATCTTGCTTGAATGTTGCAAATGAATTGTGAGAACACTTCTATTTATATTCTTTAGTTGACTTGATTTTAACTCTTGAGGATGAATTGTACTTTTGTCTTTTAGGTCCAAATTCCCCCTTTTATTGGGGTAAATCCCCCCTTTTTGTCTTCTATTTTCTTTCAAACTTATTCAATGGATTTTCTTGACTTATTTTGTTATTCTTCATCATAAAAAAGTTCTCATTGTTGATATATCCTCACATATGGTCACATTATTCACTAGATATCTAATATTGACTTGACCATACCCTAAGAAGTCCTAGATACTTCTTAGATCCAATTGTTAAATTCAAAATTTGATTAGAATTTGTCTAATAGACAAAGAGACAACAAATTATTGTAACATAGACAAGTCATCTCACTCTATAAGAATAAATCACTCCCTCAACAGAGCACTCCCACACATAGTACACAATGTGGCCTCTATCCTACTACCACTCTAGTCAACATATGACTAGACAAGGCTAAATATTCAATCCATAAGATTCAAGGGCTACGTCAACGCCTTTCTCTCCCTGGGTTCTGAACCCATTTATGAGAATAATCTACAGAATGTTTGCTTGATACTGAAAACGTAGAGAACATCAAAAAATAGAACTGACATCCTCAATCATAGGATAATGATACCCTAAAGAGGCCATTTTTGGTTGGTAAAGGTAACCTCCTTAGCCCTATATTTGTATAAGATTCCTTTAGGGCCTAAGGTTCATGTCTCTTCCACTAACCATGTCTAAGGCAGAAATTCCCCAACATGGAAACATAGTGTCGAGGATACCATTGTAAATTCATGTGTCATTCTTCAAGGAATTATTCATGGATATATATGCCTCAATGGATTCTTTATGGATTTAAGCATGATAATATTCCAGGGAACATCATTTCCAAAACATTTAGATACCTACATACTACTCAAAACTACCTAATGGCACTAATATACTCAATCATAGGTCAATGATACCCTCACAATGCCATGTGCGGTTGGTGGAGGAAAAATTCATAGACCTAGATCACCAAAAGATTCATTTAAGGCCCAACTTTAGGTGTCCAGCACTGAGCATGTATAAGGATCCAAGGCCACAACTCCTAGATCCATAGTGCTACAGATACCTGTACCAAGTCATGCATGGTAATTAAAGGCATTTTTCATGGTTTTAGATTCCTCAATGATTTTTTTTGTGCCCAAGGCATGGCCTATTCCTTGTAACATCATTCCCAAGGCCATAAGCCACACAAATGCTACTCAAAACAACCTAATTGCATTGAAATATGTAATCATAATGCAATGATACCTTCAAGAGGTCATGTGTGGTTGGGAGAGTCGATCATCTTAGCCATGAATCACTAGAATATTACTTTATGGCACAAGGATTAGGTATCCTCCCCTAAACATGTCAAAGGCCCCAATTCCCAAAGACTTGAGTACATAGCACCATGGATACCACTGCAAAGTCATATGCGGTTCTTTGAGGCATTAGAAATGGATTTGGATGCCTCAATGGTTTCCTAGGAAAAAATGCATGGTCATATTCATTAGAACATCATTCCCAAATCCTTGACACACATATATGTATTTCTCAAAAAACGTAGTGGCACTAACATCCTCAATTATAAGCCAATGATAACCTTTGGATGCCATGTATGGTTGGAAAAGGAAAACTACTCATACTACACATCTAGAAGATTCATTTAGGGATAAAGATTCAAGTCTCATCCACTCACCATGTCCCAGGACACAAGTCCTGAAATTTTATATTTAGTTCCATGAATACCATGGAAAAGTCAAGCATCAAGATTCTAGGCATTGTTCATGTCTTTATATGCCTCAATAATTTATTCAAGGGTAAAGGAATCATCTTCTTCGTTGGAAAATCATTACCAAGGTCCCAAAACACCCAAAAATTGATTCATACCACATAATTGCACAACATCTTCAATCATAGGCTAATGAAATATCGAGAAGGCCATGTGTGGTCGGTTGAGGTATCCTTCTTAGCACTTGATGGCTATAATATTTCATTTATATATTTTATAGTTTTTAGGCTAAAATGTGGTATATATATATAATGATAATAATAATTTATGTTAAAAATAAAATCATAATAACTATTTGGAGCGGGAAGGCTTTTTTCACAAGCGTGCTTACTCTTTCGAAATTTAATGAAAATTAAAATAATGATTACTTAAACGAGTGGGAAGGCATTTTCTCATTTTGAAATTTGTTTTCAGTTTTCATATATATATCCAAATTCATTGTCAATTTGAAAAAAATTGTCTTAGCATCACCCTGATCATTCCAAAGAGCCCGACTCTTTAGTCTCCACGTAAGTACCTCATGAGTCGAGATCTTTTATTTTTGACACTTAATGGAAACCAAATGTTGTGCTTCAGTTCCTGAGAGGATACCCGAGGAAAACAAAGAGTAGAGATGATGTAACTCTAAATCCAATTCCACTAGCTCCTTCTGTTGTTTCAATAATTGGCTCTTTTCCCAATTTTTCACTTCACCTTTGAGTCTTTTCAATTTAAAAACCATACTGGTCATATCATCACCGCTAGAATGAGACATCTTGGCGGTCTAGGAAGAATTAACCAGCTAGAATAAATCATCCACTAGTAACCATGCCATGTTGAAATTAAAGGAATAGTTCCTCTTATAAGCATAATTGTCCCATTCCAAACATTCTAGAAAGTGATTAGAGATCACTGAAGGGTGGACCCAAGTCCGGTACCGAGAGAAAAGAGGCACCAAATAATTAGATACTAGGTACCTTTCAAGCCTCTTACTTATGCCCTCAACCCCAGATCTAGCATTTATCCAATTTGGACCAACACATGCCAGAGCTAAGTCAACCATACTAGTACGTTCCAACAACTGAGAAAAATAAGAGCTTAGTGGATCAATACGGGATTTATGGCCCCGAATATCTGTATATGAGAGAGTAAAGTTAAGATCTCCAGCAATAATCAAATTTGGGTGATTAAATATACCTTCAATCACAACAGCGTCCCAAAAAAAGTCCTATCATGATAAGGACCGTAACAGTTGAGACGAGAAAGTTCCATGGCTTGATTCCTCAATACAGACTTTACCAAAATACCTGTTCGAGAGACAACTATTTGCATCACGCTAAAATAGGGTCCCATCTCATAAGAAGACCCCTCGAAAGGCCAAGAGAGTCGGTGGCACAAAATTCCCAACCAGGCTTGATTTTTGCAAAAAAAATGAGGGCCTGAGTATGATCACACATAGTTTCCTGGAAGAAGATCATATCCGGCTTGATATCAGAGAGTAACGAGTTAAGGGATTTAATCTTGGTTATCCCTTTGAAACCACGTATGTTAAGAGAGATAAGTTTCGTTAAGAACCTAAGCCGAGGGAAGAATCTTCTCTAAGTACCCCAAGAGAGGAAAGTTGGTTGGGAGAATGACAAGATATAGCCACATCTTTTATCCTGGCAGATAAGGGAACGTTATGTAGCTACCCAGGGTTCCCCCGAGGATTTATAGGCTTATCTTTCCTAGATCTTTGAATGGTCACTTTTTTTGTATGATCAAGTCAATATTTAGGGTGGATGGCGTGATGGGGGATTTTTTAGAGAAGATGGAGAGCAATTTTAGAAGAGAGGAGTCAGAGAAAGATGAATCTTCACAAGGACTATCAGGTGGGTGGAAAACTTCAGACAAAGGTAAGGAAGGATCACCATCAAGGGGAGGAAAATCAGCCTCAGTGAATAGATGTTTCAAGGACTCTAGGGTAGCTTCATTCTTGGTTTATTTACCAACAAGAGTGATCACATAGTGCCAACTTAAGTTTTAATCTTGCAATAGGTATAACATAGTGCCAACTTAAGCTGTATAAAGCATCACACCGCGAAATGATTGAACATAATAAATAAAAGGGGAAAAAATAACACCCAAAAACACAACGTAAAAGGGAGCAGTGGAAACATAAAAGGACAAAGACCCCTTCTTCAAACATAGATCTATGCCTTGAGTTATTAAAAAAAAATTCCTTAGAAAATTCACATGTTCCTTAAGGTTTTTAGCTACATATTTTCATATATGTCATCATACTTAATAGCACCATGACCTTTGATTCTTGTAAGGAATATTCCTTAATTGATCTTAATAACCCTTTTTCAGCGGTAACAACTACTAAGTCTAACTTAAACTAGTCTTTATAGCAGACAAATCGATACTTCTAAAATTAAAAGTTAAAAAGGAAAAAAGAAGAGAAAATAGGGTTTAAGTGATCACTTAGGAGAGATGTATCAATTTCTATAGTTAAACTTAGATTATTTACAAAGTGCCATCTTCTATTTTTTCTTGAAATTGTCTTTTGAATAACTTAATTTGGACATATTAATCAAAAGTTATCCCAATTTTAAGTTGGCATATTATTTTAGACCTTTATTTTGGGATCAATTTACAAGTCAACATTGTATTAGGAATATTTGTATGATTTTTTCTCGAATTTATGAGAGTTTTCAATCTATAACCCTGTTCCCACATGGGTGTGGCTCATTGGCGGTTCACTTGATATGAAGTCACATGTTGTAAATTGGAGGTCACGAGTTCAAATCACACCCGACTTTACCTATGTCCCATACTTGTAGGGTGTGTGGGGAACCTAGGGGTATAGTGGTAGCAGGATTGGATCCCTAGACCCCGTGTCATGCGAGTACTGGCCTAGTCTCTAGTTGCCGATTCCTCTAGCAAAAAAAAACTATAACCGTGCAAAATGTATATTCCCTAACTCAACCAATTTTATGTGATTTAGATCTACTAAAAATTAATTGATGCAGGAGCATCATGATTTAGACAACTATCTTACAAAGACCTTGTTTTTTACAGTTAATTTGGTCTATTCCATATTTTAATCCTTTATTATGAATCCTAAGTGGATTATAAGGTCTAGGGAATTGTTATACATAATGAATATGCCTCAAAAGTCATCAATCATGATTTTCACTTCTTTTTCATAAGTATAGATTGAATGGGGTTTTCTATGATAACAATTATTTGGATTGGGATTTCAAATATAACCATAACAAATGTTGATCCAAATGATATATGTGAAGATTCAAGTTAGATAAATGGTTCCTTTTTTTGGTCATTTTTTGTGTTGAAGAACTCTTAACTTTTATTGCTAAAGACTATTTATTTTTGTGTTCATGACTTGGAAAAACCAAAGAATTTATTTCTATATTCATGTCTTAGAAAATCCCATAAAAGTATTTAAAAAACTTACTATTCCAAAAGCTATGTTGAGCTTTAAACTATGGGGAGGCATGAACAAAAGGAGGGGAGCTTGATTCTCTACACAAAGATAAGGCAAACACTTGGGTTTCGACTAAGTTGAAGAGTCACATGGAGTTTTGGACATGTAGTGAAAGGAGTAATCTATGTGCTTCATGTGAAGGAAAGGAAGGAGTTGGGGAGATATTGTCGCTCCATGATATTTCCACTTGAATGTAGAGTTTTTCACATGTAGAGGCATGGAAAAGTCAAAGATGCCTTTATGATTTGCAGTTCGCAAACTCAAAGTGGTATATGGAGCAAAGGACCTATCGACCTCCGCATAGTTAATGAGAGGGACTTTGTTGCATATTTAAGAAAGAAGAAGAGTCCAAGACAAAGATGATAGAATCCTACATGGTAGAAGATGTGATCACCTAATCACCATCTAACGTATTGACATGTACACTTCAACCAACAATAGGGTGCCAAATGGAATTGAAAGAAAACCAAAATTTCTTGAATTATATTGAATTTGAAACGATAGGTAAACACATCCAATACTAAAATGATTGGGAGGATATTGACCTTCCACATATATAAGAATCAAGGATAAAAGATAGGTTTGGAAAGTGAAAGTGGTTCAAAGAGATCAACATATTCCATTCTTTATTGACTTTCTCAACCTTGTTAGTGGGAAAACCTACTTTACTCTCCTCTTCGTCATCCTTTGGAGGAGGATCATAAGGTTTCCAACTTTTATATTTGAAAAACTGCCCCTTTTTCCTTTTAGGTAAACTTCTATAAGTTTCTTGAAGGTGACCTATTTGTGGATAATGCTGACATCTAAAGGTTGTATTTTTGTAATCCAAGCTATGTATGCATTTGTAGTTTCAATGTTTCAACATAGAGTATATGGACAACCAGAAGTAGGGGTACCAACATTAAGAGATGCATTAAAAGCAAAGAAGTTCAACTCTAAGATGAAGCAAACACACCTATAGGATTAGGAGAAGGACAAGAAACTTTAAGAAAAATACAAGGCCATGAATGATCAACAAAGGATTCAAAAGACTAGAAAAGTAGGAAACATGGTTTGATTTCACCTTAATAAGGAAAGGTTGTAGGATCCAAGGAAAAAAAGTTCTAAGTTATGGAGCTTTCGAAGTATTGGAGAAGGGTTGTTTTGGATTGGAACCTCAAAATTGTACTAACATACCCAAACTAAAAATACTCATATTTAGGATCATTGTGTCTCTAATGTTGAGGATGATTATTATGAAGGTCCCCGCAGGATTTTAAGGGTTAATAGTTTTCCAACAATCATCCATTTTCCTCAATTAGAGTCTACATACGAAAGTAATTCCCCCAAGGCACAAATCCAATCATTCCCAATAGGTCCAAGTACATCCACACCATCTCATTATGATTAGCACATGTAGAGTTAGTAATGTATGTGAATCCACTAGAGACTTGTAGAAGCATGAGAGAATAAAACCCCTATTAGGATTATTAATCCTCCCTTGACCATACTGTCTATTAGATTATTTATCCTAACTTAGGAACCTTAATTAATTAATTGGGTCCACTAGTACCATTAGGTCCACTTGGCCTAATGGGGCCACATGTACCAGTTACTAGAGTGTGGGAAACACTACTAGAGGTTAACTACCACTTATTGCATGTGCATGCATCAGTTTGGGCACCTCCTAGACCAATCCCTACATTTTAGGAGCCACTGGGAGTCCCAAAACCAACCTACATCAGTTAGTTGGAGATAGTACTAGTTATTTTTAGTTAGCCTCCATTTACTTTCAGTTAGTTCACAATCAGTTAGCTAGTGCTAGCTATGCATGGCTGCATGTGGAGTAGGAGCATTTTCCCACCTACCACACTCAGTTGCATTCAGTTAACTAGCTATCACTGATTGATTGAGTTGTTGGACATCTGGGAGTTGATTTGTTAGACTCTGATATTGATTGAGACACCATGAGTTAGATGGTCAGTTAGATACAGTCAGATCCAGTGGATAGATTCGAATTGCTACCTAATGCATTCGGATTATTTTCTTATGTAAACTATTGTAACACCGAATTTTATTATTGTGAATGATACTATAAATTCCTGAGCAATACTCATCCATTTCTGATATGATATTACTTTGTTCAACTCCACTCTTTTGTAGTAGAAATTTATGTACTATTCCTTCATCCCAATATTAACATTTAAAAAAAAATAAATTTAATGATATTAATTATTACATTAAAATGATATATAATATACATAATATATATCACAAGAAACTATTAAAAATGAGTTTACACATGATTTGAAGGTGTATTAAAAAGATGAAAAATAAATTTAAAAAATGTTTTTTTTTTAATTTATAGTTTTATATTTATATTTTAAAATTAATTTTTATTTTTATTATATATATAAGAAATGATAATTTATTCATTTAAATTTAACTTTATATTTAAAATTCAAAATTATAAATACATGGTTTATAAACCTATTTTGAATATTGAACAAGTAACTTATGTTTCAAATTTCAAAATTAATATATTTTATTTTATGAATACATTACTTTATATTACATTCAAAAGTAATTTATGTACTCAAAAGTACTTTACTTTTAGTCATATAAATCATATTATATTTAAAAGTAATTTATGTACTCAAAAGTATTTTACTTTTAGTCATATGAAAGATGATTTTTTTATTGGTTTTATTTTAGACATCTTTTTAATTTACTTAACCATAGTTGAATTGGTTATAGTGTAAGAGATGAGTTGTAAATATACCTTCCTCACAAAATGCCTAACTCGTAATATTTTATTATATCTCTTATGAGGCCCATTTTAGACCTCAAAATTCTCCTAATGTGATTTCATTCCACACTTTTGGATCTGATATGGACTTATTTGGATATGATGTGATATTGCATGGATATGATCTGATATTACTTAGTTCAAGATTTTAGGTTCATGAGATTTCAGTACTACTTGTAGCTAGTTTCATCAATTTTGGTGTGACAAATCAAGTACCGCAAGTCTCCTTCAAAATTGTTGTTGGGAATTTGATTTCACTTCACAGTTTTGGATCTGATATGAACCTATTTAGATTTGATTTATTTTCTGATATGATAATATTTGGTTCAGGTTTTAAGATTCAAGAGCTTACAATATTGCTTGTAACAGGTTTCATCAACTTTGGTGTGACAAATCAAGCACCGCAAGTCTCCTTTAATTTTGTTGTTGAGGATTTGATGTTAGTTCTCTTATGAGTTTGCTGATATTAGATTTTGTGAAATATTGGTTATTTCTAAAGCTATATCAGATTATGGAGCTCAAGCATTTTCTCTCCACAGTCCCAGGGATTCTCTACCTACCTTTTTGATCACATGCTCATCTCCTCACAGAACTAGTAAAGTTGGAGACATTCTACATCCACCTGGACACTTGCTCCTAACACTTGGGGATGATTCTACCTCACATGGGTTGATGTTCAAGGCTTCAATATATCAGATACTTGGGTGTTCCTCACATGGTTCAAATTCTCAAGCCTACCTTTGCTCTCTCATCAGTTGGTTTCAGTTGCTCTACATGGGTCCGGTTTTCATCCTGCGGCTGTCTATATTCCTGATTCAGTGGGGCACATTATTCTTCTTCCAAAGATGAAGATTCCTCCAGACATAATCAATTTGTTTGGATTCAGAGATTCACATGAATAGATTTAGGATGTTGCTGCACAAAAGAACCATAATACTGCATTACTGCAGCAAATTGCAGCAAAAGATTTTCAAGTTTTAAACTTGTATTTCTTGATTTCTACTTATCTTGAGGGGGGGGGGTTTCCCATGAGGTTTTCCTTATTTCCTCGGTTGTATTAAGCAGCATTATTTCTTTTAGATTGTATCTAGGTGACCTATTGTCTTGTTACCATGGCCCATAGTTGTCCAAGTTAGGATTCAGGGGGGGTGTTAGGATTATTAATCCTCCCTTGCCATATTGTCTATTAGATTATTTAGCCTAACTTAGGAACCTTAATTAATTAATTGGGTCAACTAGCACCATTGGGTCCACTTGACCTAATGGGGACACATGTACTAGTTACTGGAGTGTGGGGAACATTGCTAGAGGTTAACTTCCACTTACTGCATGTGCATGCATCAGTTTGGGCACCTCCTAGACCAATCCCTACATTTTAGGAGCCATTGGGAGTCTCGACACCAACCTACATCAGTTAGTTGGATTTAGTACTATTTAGTCTTAGTTATCCCCCAGTTACTTTCAGTTAGTTCACAATCAGTTAGCTAGCGCTAACCATGCATGGCTGCATGTGGAGTAGGCACCTTTGCCCACTTACCACACTCAGTTGCACTGAGTTAATTGGATATCACTGATTGATTGAGTTGTTGGACATCTGGGAGTTGATATGTTGGACTCTGATATTGATTGTGACACCATGAGTTATATGGTCAGTTAGATACAGTCAGATCCCGTGGATAGATTCGAATTGCTACCTAATGCATTCGAATTCTTTTCCTATGTAAACTATTGCAACACTGGATTTTATTATTGTAAATGATACTGTAAATTCCTTAGCAATACTCATCTGTTTCATGTGTGGTTTGTTTTGTTCAGTTTGTATCTTCATTCTCAATTTGCTGCAAACATTATTAGAACTATATGCTTGAAGATCTAAATGGCATTCAAATTCTAATAACCCCCAACCCTAATGACCAACTAAGGGAGTTTAAATACCTAGTCAAAAGGGAAAAAAGTGGGTTATCCCCATTTGAGGAGATTCCATGTTCTATAGTGGAACAAATACTAAGAATATTAGAGAGACAAAATAGTAGAGGAGAAAAAAATTATATAAGGCACTATAGCATACCATAGTGTCTCATATATTTTCATTGAGTATTATAATCCTTGTATTTTTCCTTGTACTCTTAGTTTCTTAAGAAGAATAACATAGTCCTTCATTTAATATTTTTAGGTTTTCTACATCAAGTTTCCCAAGGTAAATATTGTGTTAATGGTGGTCCAAATGTGTATCTTTGCTAGTGTAGCTTTGTTTTGGTGTCGTGGTAGTTAAAGAATCCATGCAATGTGCTTTATTTTTTTGTTAAATTAGTGAAACCATTAAAACTATCACACAATGGAGAATAAGCTCACTGTAGGAACAATAATTTAAGATTTGTTTTGGCAAGTCTACCATTAGAATATCTAATGCAGTTCACAAATTGTAAATGGAATATTTTATTACTTACCCAAAAAAACCTTCAACCACAAGTCTTTGAGTGCATAAAGTTTTGAAGGGGTGGTACTATGTTGTGACCATAACAAAGGTATGCTATGGCACTCTAGCCAACATAAGAGGCTACATGTATATCACTATAACCAACATAAGAGACTACATGTATAAGTAAATAGTAGGTCAAATCCCAAGGGGTTAGATCAACTAGTTGTCCCCAATGTTGTTGGGCATTTGGCTAGTTCTATGCCAATAAGGACATGATTTAAATATATTGGGAAAGACACACTAGTCTATGCCAATGGTTTTACTAGAGATTCCATCCATGATTTGGGGAAGCATCCCTTAGATTTTCTCACGAGGATTTACTTGGGAAAAAATATGAAATAGTAGGCCTACCTAGGAGTGAGTCTACATGGTTGATGAGTGAGAACTAGTAGTATATGAGGTTAACTGAGTGGTTATTATTAACTATACATGTTGTCATATGAACATTGTACATGGGTTAATAGGAGGTATTGCTCCACTTCTATACTTGTGTATACAACATTTGATATATTCATCTTTATCATGTTATCCTAGGTTATTTGCTTCATAATAAGGAGCAACTAAGAAATTAGAAAAGGTCTAGGAAATCATAAGAAATGAGAGAAAAACAAAATAGAAGCTAACCCAATGGTGTAAGAAAATATAAGCTAACCTAATGGTGATTGAAATGGAAAAGCATTTTAAGGTAATAGGTGTATTGAAGAAAGAAGTATCTCTACTCTAGCTGTGGCGATGAGCATAGAATTGAAGAAATTGTTAGCAAGTTGTAGTGCGGACCTATAAAGGTCAAATATGGAATGTTCGAAATTTAGAAGTAGATGTTAAAAACATGGCTCCAACAATAACGAAAGAATACAACAAAGACCTGCTGTAGAACATGGAAATAAAGGACAATAGTTGCTAGAAACAAATAAAGGAAAATGATAAGTTGAAACCTCATCATCCCATCAACTAGACCAAAAGACCAAGTGGCCTAACATTGAACTGGTTGTATGCCTCCTTTTCAAGTTTTGAACAATAATATATTTGTTTGTTTTGTATGTAAGAACCGATAATGTATAAGACAGGCTAATCTTAACTAGAAGTTGAATTGTCCAATTGCGCACTAGCCTCCATAGAAGCTTATTGGTTTTAAGTCAGAAACATGATGTTAAATTTGGGGGTTAAGGTATGTTGGAATTTTAATGTAGTCTTATTTTACTAAAACGATGTTTTGACATTTAATTATTAAAACCAGTGATATTCTTATAAAACCAAAAAATAAATTAGATCATGTGAGTGTTCTTTAATGCAATGTCTTAGCATTGTTACACCCTAATATGTATGAGGCGACTTGATTATCATTTCCTACATGATATTCCATCACATCCATCAATTCCTTAGATGAGATCTATGGTATGACCATGCATATTTTCTGGGGACACTTTCAACTTGCTCAATATACCATGATATGTATCAGAGACAAATGGGGACATTTAGTTGACACCAATGTTGTGACTTAGCCTCTCTACTTGACTTATGGTAAATACTTTTTTATATGTGGATATGACCATAGGGGGTCTATAGTGTTACTCCACAATGACTCATGTATCCTAGTTAGTTGTTTCATAGGTAAGGAAACATCATGTTGTGGTTATAATTCTTCATTAGATTAAGTGTGTGACCTTGTGGGTTAGGTGTATTCCTAGGAATTTAAGTAAGTGTGACACCCATTTCATGTCATTCACAACATTTTACCTATCCATTTTTCATATCATGTCATTTCACTAGCAGTTTCACCATTTTCCATCATATTCCCCTTTTTGCAATTAACTTATCATATGTCATGTTTTAAGGTCTCTCTATATCATTCCTATGTAGGTTTCCTAAGTCAAAGTATTCAAAGGGAAATGGACCTAAATGATAAATGTGAGCAATGCCCCTTTGTAAAATCCTTGATATTTATGTCCCAATCCAAATCTAAACCAAAGGGATTGATAAAAAACAAGAAAGTATCACAAAAAATACGCAAGTAAAAGGTAGCTAAAGAAGAAAATAATTCTCTTCCAAGCCATACATAAGGAAGAAAAAAAAGTAATCCTGAGCTCTTGAAAGCTAAGGGGTAGACCTGGCACTCAACCCCATTTTTATGATAGTTAATTCACAAACATTTTCCCTTAACATTCATCACCCTTGCCTTGTTTAGAAACTTAAGAAATGCACCTAAACTTAAAGGTGTAACATGAAAATTTGGATCAATTATAATTGCACCATGGCAATTCTAAGGTTATTGGGATAATTAGTTTATTAGAAAAGTGCACTCGAAATCCTTTCACGTGAATGTTTTTCACATTAGATGGTATTTTTCTTAAGTCATACTTTATGTGGTCTAACACTTGGTTTCTTTGTAGTTATTTCTGCATGTCCCCTCGTAGGTGGCGTGTCCCCCTTCTTCATGCATATGTGGGATCCTTTGGAGGCATTCTTCTTCATCTTCTTGACACATGTGAGAGGGCTAACCCTCCTTCATGACTTGGGACTAGTTTTTTACTATCCTTTGAAAGTTCGTTGCAAACTTGATCCATGCATTCTTCACTCTTGAAGGATGTGGCACACACATCGAGGAGTTTATTGCACACATTCTAGAGGGGTAATGCATGGATTTTGTTGTCTATTGGACCCTTGAGACACATGGCATCATCTTTTAGTGGAGCGCTCCATCATTTGAGGCATTTTCCATCATAGTTTAACTATTCTTATGGTACATTGCACCTTGGAGGATTCGTTCTTGCCACATGTGCCACCTTATCTTGGAGCATTTATCACTTTGACTTGACTTAGTGGGGCACTCCTCTCTTTTGTCCACTTATCTTGGAGAGAGAGATGTTAGTTTTGACTTGTCACAAGGTTGTTACATATTGTAGTGGCATTGGTCAAGATCTAGGGTTTTAGCCTTAGCATTTACTCATCTTGACTATATCATATAGAGCATTCTATCTCATTGAGATGCATTTCACTTCATACATTATTTCTCTCACTCTCTATAATGGTGTGCTCCCCTCATATGGTCAAAGACGTCAGGGCTTTGGATCCAGGGTTGCTAGTTTTGACCATGTCATGTACATATTTTATATTTTCGTTAGAGTTTTTAACAATTCTCTCATCTATATAAGAGATACTCCTCTCATTATTTTCTTTTGTTAGAACTTAAGGAATATAAATTTGCTCTCGATACTCTTGTCTACTTTTTATGCTAAAAGTATTGGGTAAATTTTAGAAGTGACTTGAGGCCACTAGTGAAAAATGTTCAAGTAGCATTTGCTTTGTTCAAGTTATAATCATTGCATGGTGATTGAGGCACTCTCTTTCTATAATACTACATTGCTTTATTAACTAGATAGCTATATTTTCAGCTTATGATATGTGCGTCTTGCAATGGGTTTTGTTGTAATTTGATTGCAGGTTTACTGAAAGATTTTTCAACATTTAAAGTCCTCTACTTGAACAAAGAGAAATAATACTTAAATTGATATGAATTGGTCGGCCTAATATTACTCTTTAATCACCAAGAGAGTCTCATGCTTCTCCAATGACCCCATGACCTTTTCATTAAACAATAGGCACTAGTCAAGAGACTATATTTCTCTCTTTTCACCAACTCACACATCATTTATAGTTTTCTATAAGTTTTTGGATTAAATTGGAGATTTACTCTTGATCTTGCACATTTTGACAAGTAAAGGACATCTAACCAAACTCCCTTCGAGGTTGTGCTTTAATTCACTAACTTTATAATATGTTTATAGTTGGATAGTTATCTTTATTTGAAGTAAAACTGAAATTAAATGGTCATTTTCAGGTTTGTTTAGCTCTAAGTGGTTAAATTTACTTGTACTTTTATGAGCTAAACCTTTATTATGTGGAGTTGTTTACAATATACTACTATTTTCACTCTTAAACAAATTTCTCCTATGATAATTTTCAGATCCTTGCTCTTTTATGGTACATTTACCTCTCATTTCAGATATGAAATTCCATGGCTAATAGCACTTGGAAGTAACTGAACACATCTATTATCTTTCATTTTCAACACTGGACACTTATCTATTTTCAACACTTTGCATACAATTTTACCTGTAAAAGTTGTTGGATTTTATATGCTATTACAACCACTATTTTTCTACAAAATATTTATGCTGATTTATTTTTGAATAAAAGATATGATTCTGTTGCCAAAACCAGCAACAAAAAACCATGTTGTCTAAGTTATGCTCATCATTTTTCAAAATTTAATCACAATTTACACTAAATTTTTTAATTTGGTTAAATGCAAATTTTTATCATCACAAGGGTTTTATTTCATTGTTGTTCACACTTACTTCACTAGTCTAATAATTTTTATTTGCAAGATGTTTCTTGTTTTCTTGAAAAATTTACTGGATGATTTAATCTTTTATTGGTTAATACTTTTATGAGACATACTTGACATGGCTATTTTACTTATGATGCTTATTGATAATTTTTATTTGCAAGATGTTTCTTGTTTTCTTGAAAAATTTACTGGATGATTTAGGGTTGCTCACTTATAACTTGTCATCTTTCTAATTTATGCTCAATGATTTATAGATGATTAAGCCATCTTTAAGTTAATTCTAGCAATTTTTTAAGATCTCTTAGTTTCCAACTAATAAACTCATGATCCATCAACCTATTCATAATCCAATTGAGTTTCTAGATCTCTTGACTTAGTTGCTTATAAAGATTCCCTCCTTACTGGTTTGTCTAAACTATTAAAAGAGAAGGGAAGTAGTGGTAGGTGACAGCTACATTACTTCCATAGTGGCACATAGCTACACCTTAGAGAAGACTTTGCACCATAGGGTGTTAGTTTTCGTGGCAACAAGTAAGAAGGGTAAATTCTCCATAAATATAGGTGTCATCTGATGTTTGTTCAATGCATTACGTTTCAAGAAATGTGATCTTCTCAATAAATACAGATGTAATAAAAACATTTCAGGCTTTAATTTGCCTAGGCACACTTTCTATTGAGTTGTGCATAATCTCAACAAAAATATTTGTTGAAGCAGTAATGTACCTGACCATAGAGGTGTTGTGAATTTTCAAATATTTTTAGAGTCCTCTCCATAAAAATAGAGAATAGTAGACATCTCTTGGAGGTCTAATGATAATCTGTCTTACCACATAAGAGTGGTCATGAATTTTCTGGTCTCCTTAGGAACCACCAATAATCCTAGGATACACATCTTGTGGTCAGAAATAAATTGGTTGATCTTGAATCCTCTTCTCTCCTCGAAAAAAAAACCAACACCTATCAGCTCCAAATTTATCCAAAAATTATCCAAAAGGGGTTTTGGAATATTTATAACAGCCTCCTTTAAACAATGAAAGTGCCTAAATCCCTGGATGATATCATAATCAAGCCCACTTGGTCCATCTACATCCAGTAATCAACATACGAAATGAAATGATACCATCATGCAGCAGGAAAGATGCCTAAGATCTTTTATAGCTCCCTTCGATTAGCATCAAGTATAATCCTGCCAAGTAAACTATCCATCGTTGAAATGATGGTCAAAATCGGCATTCCTCATAATCATTTCCTGTGCAAAAATTAGAGAAGACTCTGTTTCCCAATAACAATAAGTGATGCTCAGAAATTTTGAGGGTATATGGTCACTAGCCAATTACAGTTGCTAGCTGTACCTTGTAGTGGGAAAGAATTTCTTCATCCATTCCATGAATGTCTCAGAACATACCATGCCATCTTCATTTCCCAAAGCAATCTATCCAGCTTTGTTTAGCTTTCTGTATTGCAGTTTGTAGGCTTGCATCTATTCCATCTCCTACAAAGAAAGCATGTACCTGATTGTTAACCTCAATCCAACTGCATCCAGGTGTCTTTTTAAGGCCTCTATCTTTCATTATTTTCCTAAATTTTGCGATCTCACTCCACCTGCCAGCTGCAGCATAGATGTTGGAGAGAAGCACATAAGGAGCAGTATTTTGAGGGTCCAACTCAGATATGCGTTCTGCCGCGCATTCTGCAAGCTCTATATTATTATGCAGTCTACAGGCACCGAGCAAACAAATCCACAAGACAGCATCGGGTTTTAAGGGCATTTTTTTAATTAAATCAAGGGCTTCCTCCAGATGCCCAGCACGTCCAAGAAGATCAACCATACATCTATAATGTTCCAATGTAGGCAAGATGCTGTACTTTTTTTCCATGGAATTGAAATAGCCATAGCCCTCATCCACCAGACCTGCACGGCTACAAGCAGTCAGAACACCAACGAACGTGATATGGTCTGGGCTAATGCCATCGGCTATCATTTGCTCAAAGAGTGCAAGGGTTTCCCTGCCGAAGCCATGCATAGCGTATCCTACAATCATGGCCGTCCAAGACACAACATTTCGTTGCGGCATTTCGTCAAACACTTCGCGAGCCTTCTGTATGCAACCACATTTTGCATACATGTCTACAAGGGCATTTGCCACAGAAACATGAGATTGAAACCCGCTTCGCCTTATTTTTTCATGGATTTGCATACCCTGTTCGAGGACAGCCAAATCGGCACAAACCGGAAGAATGCCCACAAAGGTATTCGAGTTTGGCTTCACACCTGCTGATTGCATTTGTTCATAAAACTTCAGAGCCTCTGCGTGGCGCTTATGATGCGCAAACCCTGAAATCATTGTATTCCACGAAACCACAGTTCTATGAGGCATCTTCTTGAAGAGTTTCAGGGCTTCTTCAAGAAGCCCATTCTGCGCATATCCTGCAATCATTCCTGTCCATGAAAATGTGTCTCTTTCAGGCATTAGCTCAAAGATCTTTAGGGCTTCATCCACAAGGCCATTCTGTGCATATCCTGTAATCATGGCATTCCATGATACAATATCTGGTTGATGCATTTTGTCAAATAATTCACGCGCCTTCTCTATGTTCCCACATTTTGCATACATATCTACAAGGGCCGTCGCCACAACCACATCAGACTCAAATCCGCTTCTTACTATTTGGCGATGGATCTCAACGCCCTGTTCCAGAGATGCCATGTTGGCACATGTTAAAAGAACGCTGGAAAAGGTGAATTGATTGGGTTGAATACCCGTTCTTGGCATCTCATGGAAGAGCAGCCATGCCTCCTGAGGGGATCCGTGGCGCGAGTAAGCTGCAATAATGACTGTCCAAGAACAGACATCTCGCTCGGGCATTCGATCGAAAACTCTGCGAGCGTCCTCCAGGCTCCCGCACTTGACATACATGTTGAGAAGCGTGTTGCCAAGAAGCCTGTTTGCATTAAATCCCCTCTTGTCGATTTGGGCATGGATGAGCGTGCCATCTTGTAAGGCTTTGTTCTGAATGCAGGCTTTCAATAGCGAGACGTAGGCATAAGAGTCTGCACGGTCTTGCATGATATTCAAAGTGTAGAGTGCCTCCCTCAAATGGCCATCTTTACAGAGTTGCTTAAACGTAGTCCAATTTATGATACCATTGATCATTTTTAATACAGTGAGGCAAATCAGGAATCTTCAGCAAATTTCAAGCCTTCGACGAAAGCTAAGTTTTAAGAATGTCAAGGAATTTGGCTTTGTCATCTTTCTGAAGAACGAGTATATGGCTGTTCGCCCAATGGAGGGTTATGTGTTTTGAGTAGAATATATGGACGAAGAGAAGATTGATAAGGGTTCACCATCCATATTTTAAGAACAGTCTATTTTGGAATATGGTTTTGCGGTCAATTAAGCCGAGTCTCAAGTTTACTACGCATTTGTTGATGTAAGATTGGTTAGTCCTTCCTTTTTTTGTGAAAGTAAAAGTCAGATTTTTGTTTTGTATGAAAAACGAGATATGTTACACTTTGAGTTATGCCATAAATCTATCTGTTAGTATGATGGACGAAATATGTTTTTGGTGACAACACACTTTATAGCATTGATATGACACGTGTATTTTATTTTGTGTCTACAAATTTTAATGATATTTTTAGGTCGAAGGTATTTATTCAACGGATACATTGTGTTTTTATTATAGCAGATTTTTTTTCTCAAACAAATGGAATCTCAGCATGTGTCTATACACGCTGCAGTGTTCTAGGTTTGTTAAAATAAAATTTAGATTAGAGTAATTGTTAAATGCTGAGAGACTCTCTTCTGTCGAATCATGGTCTCTAGTCTTTCAAGGATGCCATCCCACTTTGTCTATCGTTGATTCATCTTTTTTTCCACAAAAAGGACGTCTTTTTGGGTTTCCCACAACAACCTCTGCAAACCCTCGGTATCACAGTGACTGACTTTATATTTTAAGCACTCAGTGCATATGGCTTCCATCTTGGGGATAATGGATAGACAACCAAACGAGGTCGAGAAAAAGAGAATAATGCTTAAGAGATGATTAAGCTCTTCTGCAGCCGTTAAGTGGGCTTATAATGGCGAGGAAGCCTGATTTTGTCATAGGAGAACTTGATTGGATAGCCCTAACTTTGTCGAGTTGCAGAAAAATGATAGACGATGCCTTGGACGTGCTCTTATTGACATCAAGGAATGTAAAGATCTGGTGGAGGTTGGAACATGGTATTAATCTTGCACATTGATCTAGGAACTAAGAATCAATCTCATCAAAGAATAATCAACAAATACTCATGAAATGGTGTTAATCGGAACCGGAATTGGTTTCCTCTCTGTATATTTAATAAACAATGAATGGTTACAATACCAATGTCAATCAATAGCTTGAATCAATGAGAAATTCGAATACCTAAGGAGGCAATTCGAATTCAATGAGTGAGTCTAGCTTAACTGACTCTTAGCCATTCAATCACACTCAGTTAACCACTTGACCAAAACCCTAATTGACTCACCAAACCCTAACTGAAGTCGGAGTGCAATAAATGACTGAATCTCAACTGAAGGAGATCAAACACATGTCATAGCAAGCCAACCATCAAGTGCTAGTGCTCCATGACTTCAATGAACACTGATGAGGTTAACTGAAGCTGAACCGATCATCAGAAGTTGGTGGAGGTGCCCTGTTGACTTCAGATCATTAAATAATAATAAATAATCATTAAATAATATATTTAATGAGAGGAGGCGCCTTAACTGACTGGTTGAACTGATTGTAACCACCAATTAGCAATTAGGTGCATTAATATCACTCAGATCACCCCCGGAGTGCTCCAGTTAACCTCCTTGACTGTAGGTAGGCGTGGGTGTGACTGGATGATGGCAATTAATGCTCCACTGATGTCAATTAATGTCAATTATACTTAGGATAGTGGTTTAACTAGGCCAATTTGACCAAAAAGAGTGTGTATGATGGTAAATGTCTCCAACACCCCCCCTTAAGCTATACTCAGGAAGAGTTAGAAAACATAGATGCATAAAAATGCTAGGGCCCCAGCAACAAAGGCCATAGGTCACCCTGTACAATAAATTAACTACTTAATATAACCAAGGAAACAGGGAAAACCTCATGGGAAAAATACTCCCCTCAAACTAAACAGTAAATCAAGAATTGGTTCTTCTATGCAGCAACATCTCGAGACTGTGCATGTGAACCTATGAATCCAAACTAAATGAATATGTCTGGAGGAATCTTTCACTTTGGAAGAAGAACAATGCACTCAACTGAATCAGAAATATAAACAGCTACACGGTGAAAACTAGACCCATGTAGAGTAGCTGAAATCATCTGAAGAGAGAGCAAAGGTTCTTGAGGATTCGAACCATGTGTGGAACACTCAAGAAATTGATATGTTGCAGCCTTGAACAGCAAGCCATGAGTGGTAAAATCAGCCCCAATTTTTAGGAGCAAGTGTACACGCAGATGCAGAATGTCTTCCTCTTTACTAGTTCTGTGAGGAGATGAGCATGTGACCAAAGGTAGAGAAGCCCTGGGACTCTGGAGAGCGAATGCTTGAGATCCATAATCTGATATAGCTTCTATAATAGCTAATGAATCACATAATAAAATATTAGCAACCTCATAAGAGGAAACTAACACCAAATCCCCATCAACAAAATTGAAGAAGAATTGCGGTACTTGATTTTTCACATTGGAATTGGTGAGAGCAGCTACAAGCATGACTGAAAGCTCTTGAATTTTAAAATATGAACAAAATAATATCAGATCAGAATGTAAATCAGATCTAAATAAGTTCACAACAGATCCAAAATTGCGAAATGAAATCAAAGCCCCAGCAACAGTTTCAAAGGAGACTTGTGGTACTTGTTTCTTCACACCGTTGATGAGAACAACTACAAGCAGTACTGAAGGTTTATGAACCTGAAATTTTGAACCAATAAATATCAGATCAGATCTAAATAAGATCATATCAGATCCAATAAGTTTCACATCAGATCCAAAATTATGGTCAACCGAGACGGTGGATGCACAGTTGTCTTTTTCTTCAAAATTCTGAATTTTGGTGCATGCAATCTTGCAGGATTTTGTTGGAAGATATAGATCATGGGGAGCAAATGTGTCACTCTTATAAACTGATATTTCTTCCAAAATATCCATGTTTTTACATATTTTCACACCAGCAGCAACATTAGAGGGAGAAAAATCAAATCTCTTCACTTTCAAAAGCAATTACTCGTAAATTTTGCACAGAATTCAAAGGAAAATCACCGGTGAATGTTTGCATGGAAGTGCAGCAGTATTTTTCTTCAATATCAGAGATTCGAATGTCTTCTTCTGTTTCAGCAATATGAGAAAATGAGATATCACAGATCTCATGAACTTCCAGAGCATCAGGAGAAGGAGTCACTGCATGGAGACTTTCTTCAATTCGAATTGAATGTGTAGAAGATTCTGCTTCATCTTCATCTTGAACAACTTCATTAGAGAGAGTAGAGGCCAAGACTTTTGAGTAAAGAACTCTTGTGGTGCTGGCTGTGATCTCCAAAGTACTATTATGATCCTCATTGTGCTTGCTAAAGGTTCTGTCCAATTTTGTCCAGACTTCCTTTGGGTATTCAACAGAAACAATAAGGTAGTACAAGCTAGGAGAAAGGGCCAGACCTATGGCTCCAAAAGATCCGTCATTGTCATTTAGCCAGTGATTCTCATTCTCATAAGAATCTTTTCCAAGTCCAATAGACACCTCATAAAGACCTCATCTCTTCAGAGATGCAATCATCTTCAACTTCCATTCTGAATAGCTTGTGAATGGGATGAGAAGAGGGATTGATGAGTCCATTCGAAGTTGTACCTGTTAAAACCTGCAAATCAAAACAAAAGAGGCACCGTAAGGTCGGATAGCCTGCACATTTTAGGCTTTCATCACACCCAGCATAGTCAATCAAGCAAGCTTGATCAACAAGTTCTTTACTTGGGGTATTAAGTGGTAAGCCTTGGCTTTTGGTGCAGTGCTAGAATTTTGAGCTATTGCTCACTTTTCATGGAGAAATCTGTCAAAAAGCTTGTTTTTGAGAGATAGATCTTCGTCCCCCCGTAAGCTCTGATACCATATTAATCTTGCACATTGATCTAGGAACTAAGAATCAATCTCATCAAAGAATAATCAACAAATACTCATGAAATGGTGTTAATCGAAACCGGAATTGGTTTCCTCTCTGTATATTTAATAAACAATGAATGGTTACAATACCAATGTCAAGCAATAGCTTGAATCAATGAGAAATTCGAATACCTAAGGAGGCAATTCGAATTCAATGAGTGAGTCTAGCTTAACTGACTCTTAGCCATTCAATCACACTCAGTTAACCACTTGACCAAAACCCTAATTGACTCACCAAACCCTAATTGAAGTCGGAGTGCAATAAATGACCGAATCTCAACTAAAGGAGATCAAACACATGTCATAGCAAGCCAACCATCAAGTGCTAGTGCTTCATGACTTCAATGAACACCGATGAGGTTAACTGAAGCTGAACTGATCATCAGAAGTTGGTGGAGGCATCCTGTTGACTCCATATCATTAAATAATATATTTAATGAGAGGAGGCACCTTAACTGACTGGTTGAACTGATTGTAACCACCAGTTAGCAATTAGGTGCATTAATATCACTCAGATCACCCCCAGAATGCTCCAGTTAGCCTCCTTGATTGTAGGTAGGCATGGGTGTGACTGGATGATGACAATTAATGCTACACTGATGTCAATTAATGTCAATTATACTTATGATAGTGGTTTAACTAGGCCAATTTGACCAAAAAGAGTGTGTATGATGGTAAATGTCTCCAACACATGGCCGAATGCTATCATAAAACTACGATTATTCGGTTGTCATAAATTGAGGAAAATACAACGGTTGGGACAAGTATTTTAAAACTTCAAATATTGAAGATTTACCTATGCGAAGAAGTTCATGAGGTACCAAGTATTGAAAACTAGAATCTTTGAAAGAGATGCTCGTGCGTTAGTGTGTGAAGCCGAAGAACATAATGGGCCTCATGCCTCTAACAAAGTTTTGAGAGCTAGACGTTTATTGCTGCTCCAAGTTAGAAGAGATGCTCTCTGTTTAATAAGTGAATAAAATACTTTTGTAAAAATTTCTTGAATTTATGAAAGGGGAAAAACAACCCCCTAAAAGAGAATGTATTTGCGACACCACTATCATTTATGACAATTTCTACTCCATCCCATTTGCCTCGATTCACAATCAAGCTTATCCATCAGTCCTGATGCTTCCAGGTTTTCTAGGTTGTTTTCGTCACTATTGGATCGAGAAAACCCATCTGAATTTTAAATAACAAATTATGCATATAATGCCTTCGACGTTGAATTTGATTAGTCACATGGCAACTCGAAGTTCAAACCAAATATTTTTTAGTATGTTAAGAACCTGTGTCAACCCTACTCTTTATTTCAATAATATATTTTTGTTGGATGCATATGCTTTGTAAGTTGTCCCATGAGTATATTGTATTATCCCACATTCATGGCGAGTAATAGTTGTTTAGATTGGACTTAGTATATAAGTACGTGTTGAGGCCAATGAAGGAATCCACGAGTTATTTTGTATTGATCTTGCTCAAAGGAGGTTTCCCCCTCGAAGTGGTATGTGATCAATAAAATATCTTATGTGCTCTGTTATTTCTGTTATATCGTGCATTTTCATTGTTTATTGCAGGAGGTTCCTCACATATGGTATGAAAGCACTTTTTTGGGCTTGCTGGGTGGAATTTGTGCCAATTTTTTTCCTTTTGCAGTGCTTCCCGACATTGTGATTATTGCAGTCGTGCTTCTTCTTTGCATATGTATTGTTCATTCAGATCAGAGAATAATCCCTATCTGCTTAACTATGGGAAGTACTTGGGCATAGCCCTAAAACTCATTGTGAGGAGTACCACAGGAACCCTAAAGTAGTTGGTCATTGAGAGGACCTACTAGGAGAAAAGGGAAACAACCAATACCTAATTGAGTAGTTCCCACCCGTGAGGTAAACCAAGAGCTGTTGTTTGTGGCAAAGCGATTATCAGTTTTACCTGAGCCGTGGAGTGAGGGGTACTACCCCAATACACAAGCCGTTAGACAACATTGGAAGATAAGTGAATCCCCTGAACCTTTAGGAAGTCAAACATACCTGGGGTCCATATCTTTTTCCAGTTGATAAAGCGCATATTTTCAGCGCCGCCATAGATCAATTCCGGCGAATCGAAAAAAAAGAGTATAAATTGTTTTTTTTTGCCATATATTCTTTGTTTTAGCTCATTTTCTCTTGAAAATTTACTGTAACCCCCGTAGTTCCATTCTACATATTTCCTTCCTTGAGGGCCCTATCCCAAATTCCACTTCCCGAAGCCCGAAATCCCACATTTGTTTATTTTTAGGGTTTGTTGTAACTTTATCGATTCTCACCCAATCATCTTCAAATTTTTCCATAGTGTTTGTTTCCCATTTCTGCTACCTTGTCCCTCTCTGACAAATTTTCTCATTCTTTCACCTCTCTTCTAAAATTATCATTTTCTTCTTCCATGTCTCTTAGAAAGTGTCTAAAACTTGGTCAAACCCCGTTTACCCACCCGAGTTTTTCCCAACTCCAAATTTTCCTTTTCTAAAAACTTGTGTTTTTGTTTTTCTACACATTCCCTCCCCCCCCCCCAAAAAAAAACTCCTGGTTATAGTTGTCACCCGCGTGGGAGAAAATAAACATATGCAAGAAGAACTTTCCTCCCTCAAGACCAAACTCCAAGATCTGGATGAAAATTTTCTCGGCCTTCATCTTCATCATTCAACCATGAGCAACCGACGACAACCCGAGTCTTCTGCATGCACTGGGTTCTCTTCTTCCAACAATTTTTGTGGTTCGATATTTTCCTTGCTTCAATGGTGATGATTTGACTAGATGGGTTTACATGGCAGAATGATATTTCAATCTGCATAACACTTTTGATGTCAATAAAGTCCCCATTGCATCTTTTCATTTGGAACATGAATCCCTTCAATGGTTTTGTCTGTACATCAAGGAAAATGAAGAGCCAAACTGGGCATTTTTTTCCAACTCCTTTTGCAACAATTTGGCCCTATTTCTTTTGATGACTTCAAAGGAGCATTCACCAAACTTCACCAAACTGGCACTGTGAGGAAGTATCAGACATAATTTGAGAAACTGTCCAATCAAACAGAAGTATTGTTTGATACATTCTACAGGAGTTGTTTTATCAACAGTCTAAAGGATGCAATCTGATCTGAGGTTAAAAAATGGTGTCCCAATAAAATGATGGAAGCCCTAGGGTTGGCTAAGTTGGTGGAGGAAAAAATCATGGCTCAACAATGCTCCAAATACACTTTTGTTCCATTCAGAAATATGGTTCCCCAAAGACCTCCAATCCTGCCAACTCATAGAACCACTCTTAACAAGCATTTGTATGAAGTCAAGATGCGGGCACGTAGAAAAAAAAGGGCTTTGTTATAATTGTAATGAGAAATTCACCCAGGGAAATCAATTTGCTAAGAAAAATCTCTATCTCTTGGATGTGGATTCTCCGCCTGCCCCTGAAATTTCTGATGATGCTCAGGATCCAGTAGATGATGAGGATGAAATTCATCAGCTTCCTGTTGAACCTCCTTCTCAGGATGATCATGTATATATATCTCTCCATGCATTAGCCGGAGTCACCACCCCACAAACCATGCGGGTCAAGGGTTTCTTGAAAAAGCTCCCTCTTACAATACTCATTGATTCTGGTAGCACTCATAACTTCATTGACAACAGGATTGCCAAATAGGCTGATTTTTTTGTCCATCCTTTCTCCAGCTTTGAAGTCATGATTGCCAATGGGGGAACCTTACCTTATAAAGGGAAGTGTCGTAATGTGCGAATATCTATTGGAGATTATAACTTGCACTATGATCACATGTTTGCCTTTCCCTTAGGTGGATGTGATGTGGTTTTGGGGGCTCAATGATTACACACACTTGGAGCCATTTTATGGGATTTTGCTGAACTTTGGATGTAGTTTTAAGTCAATGGAAAAACACACACATTGAAGGGCTTACAACCAGGGTCTCTCAGCATCATCAATTCACATCACATGGAAAATATCGTTAAGAAGAATTCACATGGTTTCATCACTCATGTCCATTTCATTCAGATGCAACCTTCATAGGTCTCAAATACTCCCTTGGATATACAACAAATTTTGGATCGATATGCATGTGTTTTTCTTGAGCCAGTGGGATTTCCACCTTCAAGACCAGAGGACCATCGTATTCCGCTCCTTCTTAGAAGTGTCCCTCCCAACATCAAGCCTTATTGCTACCTATTTCACCACAAGATATAGTTTGAGATTCTTTCTCGGGACTTACTGAAGCAAGGTATTATTCACCCTATTACCAGTTCCTTCTCTTCACCAGTTATTATTGTCTGAAAAAAATATGGGTCATGGTGCCTTTGCATTGACTTCCAAGCACTTAATCAGATCACAATCAAGGATACGTTTTCAATTCCTATTGTTGATGATCTTCTTGATAAGCTTCATGGTGCTTACTTTTCCTCCAAGTTGGATCTTCGCTCTGGGTATCACCAAATTTGGGTTCATGAGGATGATATCCCTAAAACAACTTTCTGCACACATGATGGCCACTATGAGTTTTTGGACATGCCATTTGGACTCACGAATTCTCCTTCCACATTCTAGGAATTGATGAATAAAATATTCCATCCCTACTTTCAGAACTTCATTCTGGTATTCTTTGATGATATCCTCATCTATAGTAAAACATTGGATGAGCATCTCCAACATATGGATCTTGTACTGCAACTTTTTTGTGATCATAATCTCCATGCCAAACTGTCTAAATGTGTTTTTAGGCAGAAGGAAGTAGAGTATCTTGGGCATATTGTTCCAGCACAAGGGGTTTGTGTAGATCCTTCCAAAATAGATTCCATGAAAAATTGGCTGCATCCTTAGGAACTCAGGAGCCTTCATGGGTTTTTGGGACTGACTAGCTACTGCAGCAAGTTTGTCAATGATTAGGGGAATATTGCAGCTCCATTAACAACTCTACTGAAAAATGATGCTTTTACATGGACACATGTTGTTAGGTGTGCATTTGACAAACTGAAACAAGTTATGTGTACCACACTTGCTCTATCCATGCCCGATTTTCCAATCCCTTCACTATTGAGAGTGATGCTTGCGACGATGGACTTGGCGGTGTTATCCTTCAAGATGAACATCCCATTGCGTTCACCAACAAATCCCTTTTTGATAAGAATTTATCTGCCTCTACATTTGAGAAGGAAATGATGGCTATTTTGCATGCAGTACAGAAGTGGCGACCGTGTTGAAATATTGTCACTTCAAAGGGAATTCTAAATGTATTTTATTGATGTACCCTAAGGGAGATGTTATTATTCCTTCGACGGGATGTTATTATTGTAATTGGTCATCATAGAGTCATGAGGTAAAGCCTCCATTGTAAGTCAGGTCTATAGTACCCCAATGAATATAATATAATATTTTTTTGAGTCTTCCTAAGTGAAGCCCAGTCAGTTTAGTGGGGCCGACTTGTTAGGGTAAAAGTCAAGTGACTTAAAGTGTATAAATAAAGGAGTTGTGTTCCTCATTAGAACAAAGACTCACCCAATTTTGTAGCGCATAGGAGAGAGAGAGAGAGAGAGAGAGAGAGAGAGAGAGAGAGAGAGAAACAAGGACGAGAATACCTATTTTGGGGTTTTATCTTATACATCTTATACAAAGGAAGTTTTGCTGGGTTTTCTTCCCCTTGAGGGTTTCCCAGGATAAATATTGTGTCTATCTTGTGATTGTGTTTCTTTCAATGATTCTGCATATGTTACTATTATGAATTTGGATTAAACACTAATTATATCTAGCTTAGCATATGAAATCTTAACATGGTATCAGAGCTATCCTGAATAGAACAACTTTCACAAAGTGAAACTCTCTCTCCTCCCTCTCTGAAAGAAATTAGGGCTTTTTCAAAGTTTGGAATTTGGAAGATCTCCTTACATAGAAAGTTGTGCCTCCCCAGAGCGCATCTATTGAGCCCAGGATCGAATTTTTTTAGGTGGTTGAATCTACGGGAAATCCAAACCCTAGTTTGGCCCTGAACCAAAAAACTGCAGAAAACCAGATGTAGAAATTCTGCAGAAGTTACAACCTCCCAAGCAAGTTTTGAATGGTGAAGATTTGGGATTTCAAAAACCAAGTGGACCAACCAACTCGCCTCAGTCAAGCACATCTCCTGGTAATTTCCTCTTTTCATTTTGAGAAATTTCAATTTTTAGTGACCTCCTGGATAGGATGGCCCCAAGCACTAAGCTTGAGGAAAAAATGAAAGACAAAGAAAAATCCTAGCATGGAAGTATAGGATTGGTCTCATTCTTAAAGAGAATGGTCTTGAGAAGTACATCATGGATGAAGTTGCAGAACCTAAAGAAGATGAAGCTAAGGAGAAGCATGAACAAGACCTAATCACAACAATGAGGATCGTTGTTGATTCTATCAAAGATCACTTCATCTACGAAGACACCAAAGCAAATGTATGATGCACTTTCTAGAATGTATGAGGGAAGGAACATCAATAGAAAGATGAATTTGAGAGCTCAACTGAAAGGCACTAAGATGAGCAAAGGATAATCAATTTAAGGTTACTTCACAAGGGTATCCCAGTTCAGGGAACAACTAAGTTCTATTGGAGACACCCTTGATGAGGATGAACTAGTTATGACTACTCTCAATGGTCTGACTAGACCTTGGGACTCATTCATATAGATTCTGTGCCAGAAACGAAAGTATGAAGTTTGACATTGTATGGGAAAATTTCATTCAAGAAGAAGCTATAGTAGCTAACATAGAAGTGTTCCTCAAGGAAGATGATCAAGCTCTAGCCATCCATACTAAAGGAATAAAATAATCAAACTTCAAGAAAGGTAGTCATAAACCTTCAAAGAATAAGTTACAAAAGAAAAGAGTAAACAATCGGAAGAAATATTACTCAAAGTATAAATTCTATAATTGTCATAAGATAAGACAACTTGCCAGAGAGTGTCCATCAAAGAATAACAACAACAAAAGACATCATGCTCATCTAGATGAATACGAGGATGAGGAACAAAGACATCAACGAAAGAGGCTAAAAAAATAAGAAGATGTACTATTCTCTGCACTCTTTGGGTCTGTAACACTTGGAGAAGATACATGGCTTATTGATAGCGGTGCTTCAAAGAAAATGACAGGGAAGAAGCAAACTCTGTCAATACTTGAAGAAAATAACTCTCCTCAAAAAGTATCATTAGGAGATGACTATCAATATCCCATCGAAGGTACAATCTTGACCCTGGAACTTCCATGAAGATGGAGGAAGTACTATATGTACTAGGTTTGAAAAATAACCTACTTTCCATCTTAGCATTAGATAAGAAAGGATATAGAGATTCTTTTATAGATGGACAAGTACTTATGTGGTCCAAAGGAAAGACACTTGAAGATCCTGTGGTCATTGGTGAAGAAGAATGAGGACTATAAACACTAAAAGGACATCTAGAGAGAGCCCTTGTCCATGAGAGTACTAGCTCAAGTGAACTATGGCATAGGATGCTTGGTCACATCAACTACAAAGAAATACCCTATGTGATCAAGGAGGTAACAGGGTTACAAGATCTGAAGATTGATCATGATGTAACTTGCAAAGGATGTGCAAGAGGAAAGAACATCAAGAATCCCTTTCCAAAAAGTGAAACAAAGACTAAAGGTACATTGGAGTTAATTCATTCTGATGTATGTGGTCCTATTCCCTCCAGATCATTAAGTGGATATGAATATTATGTCACATTGATTGATGGCTATTCAAGAAAGACATGGATATATTTCTTGAAGACCAAAAGTGAAGTGTTCGGTAAATTCAAGGAATTCAAATCCTTGATAGAGAACCATTCAGAAAGAAGAATCAAGACAGTGAGATCAGATAACAGTGGAGAATATACTTCAAAATAATTTGAAGCGTTCTACAAGGAGGTAGGAATCAAGAGGGAACTAACCACTCCCCACAATCCCCAACATAATGGTGTTACGAAAAGAAAGAATATAACCATTATGGAAGTAATGAAAACAATGATTCATGACCAATACCTCCCCATGCACCTATGTGTTGAAGCAACAAGGACAATGGTGTACGTAAAAAATAGATGATATCACAGTTCTCTTGGATTCAATACTCTTGAAGAAATGTATACAAGAAAGAAACCTGAAGTGAGCCATCTCAAGATAATTGGTTTTCCAGTATATGTGCATATTCCGAAAGAGAAGAGAACCAAGTTGGATCCTTCTGGAAAGAAGGGAATATTTGTTAGATACTATGAAGTCTCCAAATCCTTTAGGATATACATTTTAGGATTCCATCATATAGATATTAGTAGGGATGTAACATTTGATGACCATAAACTCTTAAGAAATCCAAAAGGTGTCAGCTTGAAGAAGTAAATGAAGAGGATGTACCTCCCAGAATAGTAGAAGTTGAACCCTCTCCTGAAATAGTAGCATATAGAGATCATGATATGATAGAACCTCAAGAACCCCCTACTATGGATATCTATCAAAAGAAAAAACCTGATTGGGAAAGAGAATCCATACAAGAATAAGAGAAATATGGAGCTCCGCAAGGATCCACAAGAACAAGCAAAAGATCAAATCCATACTCTAGTTATGTAGCTTTGATTTGTGACCTTGTAGATCAAGAACCCACTAGCTACGAGGAAGTTGTCCAGAAGAAAGAATGGGTGGAAGCAATGGCAAAAGAATACCAATCAATAATGAAGAATGATGTTTGGGATATAGTACCCAAACCAGAAAACAAGAGTGTGGTATACTTGAAATGGATCTACAAGATAAAACACGTCGTTGATGGAAGTATTGAAAAGTACAAGGAAATATTTGTGGCAAGAGGATTCTCTTAGAAAGAGGGTATTGATTATGAAGATACATTTGCTCCAGTAGCAAGGTGCACTTCCATCATAACCATCATGGCACTTGCTTCCATGATGAAGTGGGATCTAAACCACATGGATGTAAAGACAACCTTCCTAAATGGTGTGATTGAGGAAGAGGTTTACATCAAACAAACACAAGGATTTGAAGTTGAAGATAGAGTGACTCATGTATGTAAGTTGAAAAAGGTTATGTATGGACTTAAGCAAGCTCCTAGAGCTTGGTATGGTAGAATAGATAGATTCTTGACAAGCTTGGGATTTCCAAAAGTAAAGCTCATCCTAACCTTTACATGAAGATTATGGATGATGAACCTGACATACTCTTACTATATGTGGATGATCTATTTCTAATAGGAAATGAGAAACAAATCACAAATTGAAAGAAGAAGATAGATGAATATTTCGAGATGAAAGACCTTGGATTGATGCATTATTTCCTTGGGAAGGAAGTGTGGCAGAGCCTAGAAGGAATCTTTCTGAACCAAGGAAAGCATGCAGTATAAATATTGAAAATATTTGGTATGTTGGATTGTAAATCCATGGCCACACCCATGGATACCAACCAGAATTTTCTATCTGATGAATCATCATAGTTATTGGATATGACTCGGTACAGACAGATTATTGGGTCATTGATGTATATGACAAATAAAAGGCCATAGATATGCTTTGTTTTGAGCACCTTAAGTCAGTATCTAGTTAAACCTAGACAAGTTCACTTGATAGCTGCAAATCATGTGATGAGGTACCTAAAAGGTACGATATACTTGGGACTTTACTATGTTAGAGATCATGACTGTAGATTGTATGGATATACAGATTCAGATTGGAAAGGAAGTGCCATAGACAGAAAGAGAACCTCAGGTGGATGTTATTGTTTGGGATCCAACATGATCTTATGGTTTAGTAAGAAACAGTTCAGTGTTACTTTCAATACAACTAAAGAATGGTACATAGCAGCTTGCTCCACTAGTTCTTAAGCGATATGGATTCATAAACTAATGTCAGAAATATTTGACATGGATTTGGATACCACAGTGATTCTTTGTGACAACCAGAGTTGCATAAAGATGAGAGAGAATCATGTGTTCCATGATAAATCAAAGCACATAAAAATATGATACTTTTATATAAGTCATATGTTACAAAAGGGAGATATAAAACTCTAGTATGTGAGTACCGATGAGGAAGTTGATGATGTGATGACGAAGCCTCTATCTCGAGTAAAGTTTGAATATTTCCGTGACAAGCTTAGTGTAGTCAGAAAATACTTTCTCATAAGGAGGAACAATGATTATACTACAAACTTTCCTTGCAAGAAGGAATGATGAAGATATGGACTCTCTTCGAAAAGGAGAAACAAGTTGAAGATATGGTCTCTCCACAGAAAGGAAGAACAGGTTGTAGATGTGAACTCTCCTTGGACAAAGGGGGACCAGGTTAATGATATGGATCCTCCCTAGAAAGGGGGATGTTATAGCTGATTTTACCACACATGGTAGATCACACATTTATGGACTTCCCTGTCCCTCTGCAGAATCTTTGGACCCCATGGACCATTTTGTACCTTTGATGTTTCCAAGATCATCCCTAAAAACACTCATTATTTGTTGTACGTGACTTTTAAACCCTTTCTCGCGTATACACACGGATATAACCCTTAAACCAGCGTACATCGGGATGTGTACAAAAGCCCAAATATTTTTGGAGTTTTCCTGGATGTGGATCTGAGTCATTTGTCTCCTGGCCTTCCATATGCCTCAAGATCGCTCAGATTTGACCTTACATTACCCCAGTGAAGCACTATATAAGGAACCCTTTGGATACATTGAAGAGCATGAAAACTATAGTCCATTGTTGCCGTAGCTTGCTTATACTTGAGTCTGCATCCCTTTGTCCCTTGGAGCACTTGGTGTTCTTCCCAATCTTGCCTTTTCTTGTGAGCTTGCTATCGAGAGATGGAGGATTGAGGTGGTGGAGGCCTAGGTGGAGGACTCAGTTTCTCCAGTTCGCAGACGTGCCGACAAAGGTTGTCATTCGTGTAATCTCTGATTTATATTAATAGAAATATCTTCTCTTGTCCAATGATGTGCATTTAAATGAATATTGAATCCATGGATGCTTTTAATTGCTTATACATTATTTATTATATATGCTAGAGTAGGTCTAACACCATTATATAGCATGCTTGTCTTGTTTGCTGTTGTTGAGAGAGCAAATTGTTAACACAAGCGGGATTGGAAAAAGCTCAATGGAGATCTACATCAACCGTCCGGAATAAGGTGTGTCTCGAGATCCTTTGGTGTTATATTTGTTATTTCTCTTGAATATTGGGAAGGGATTGATTTCTATGGTTACTCTGTCTATTGCAGTACACACCAAGCCATAGGAAGTTTTCTCCGTAACAGAATTGGCGACCATACTAGGGATGTTCCTTATTTTTTTTGGGGGTTTGGGGGCACAATGTGCTTGATATTCTTGACTTGCTCTTTGTTTCTCCTTGTTTATATGTTGCATTTTATAGTATTCTCATCCATTGACACTCCCCTTTATTGGTTTGACACTTGGCCTTATTTTTACCACTGTCTTCTCTGTATATGCAGGTTTTTGGCCAAAAGTCGCGTACATACACGGATTTTTGGCCAAAAGTCACGTATACATGCAGGTTTTTGGATAAAATCCACATATACATGCACCTTTTTGGCCAAAAGTTGAGTATATATGTAGTTGTTCTTTAAACAGTCGCGTACATCCTCCCTTTTGGTGAGTTTGATGTTGTGGGAAGTTGCTGGGTGGGTTGTGAGTGTGGTTGGGTCTTTCTTGGTTCTGATGTTGTCTGTTGGATGCTTCTTTTGTGAACAGAGATTGTCTTTTCATTGATTTTTCTTTGAAAGTAGTTTTAGTCATTTATCCTTTTTGTTTTTCCATTAGTGCATTACTCTTTTTTGTCTCGGTGTCTTGTAGGCTTGTGTTTTATACTTGCTGCAGAGACTAAGAGTTTTAGATGACTTTTATTGCATTTTTCATTCTTTTATATTGAAAAGTACAAAGTAGTTGCACTCTTAGTTGCATCTTAGATAAGGATTTGAGGAGGTACTTGCATTGGATTGCTTGGATGAGAGTTGTGTTTAGGCTTTCATATAGGAAGGATTGCATTGGCATTCAGAAAGGAATATATATTTATTCATCTCATGTAGTGGCATACCCTGTTTTTCATTCTACAAGATTGCACTTGGAATTGCTTGTTAGGTGCGCACTTTTATTTCATTTCTGAGTCTTCATATCATTAGTTGCATGACCATTTCCCTTTGAGTAATTACAGCCATTAAAATCAACGCATAATTTAAAATGAACTACACATTTTTCTTTTATAGGGTTCACCAACAAGAATAGGTTTTAGGGTCTTGGAATAGTTCATTGTGAGTTAATTCTCCAAGACCACTAAACAAAACAATTAGGTGTCTGCCCAGGTGAGAGAGAAATCCTTGATATAATTAGTGTTTCTCAGGACGCTCCTCTTACACGAGAGTTAAGCATGAGGCAGTGCACACGATTGTGATTGGGATGACCCCTGGTCATTTTCTGTGAGCGCTAGAGATATTTCCAGGATTGTATTGGTATTTAGGGGCTCTTTCGAGAGTTTCGGGCCTTGATACCCTACCCATACGGTCGATCCTGCTTGCGACTATCCACCTGAGCATTGGTTATATTGAGGTGACCTTAGTTGCCTTACCTAGGTACCACAGGGGGTACTTGTAGAGGTAGTTCTGTAAGTGTCCTGGCTAGGTAGAGGTCAGAAAACACAGTCGCTTTATGCATTGAAGCTAAGGGCCACTATAATTGGTTACGTACCTCTGCTTGTAGTGTATGGGAGTTTCAAGCCTCTCTTAGGCGAGACATAGCTGGTGCATTCGGGAGCTCACATATCCTCCCCTTGGTTTGCTTGTATTTTGGTTGTATATTTTCTTAGGAGTGTGCTATTTGTGCGCTAGTTGGCCTTTGGGATCGTGGTTACTTGAGTATATTTATGCTCTCTTGAGTTAGGGTCCTTTTATTTTCAGAATGCCTAGTATCCTATCACCCGTCCTTGGTCCTAGTACAGACCCTGGTGTCAGACTTGGGGGCATCACAACCCCTTACCATGCTCATAGATTTGGGAGTGGTCACATTTCGCCCTATACTCCATTTGTGGAAGATGTTGACTCCCTTCTCTTGGACTTTACACTGATGGTCGCCCTCACGGGGGTGGTAGTGGATGCGTAAACGTTGGGTCTACACCTTACTTTCCTTTTCATGTCCCATCGTTCACCGCATTGTTTCCTTTGGGTGCAGTTGTCGTGATCATTCCTCCCTATGTCCTATAGTTTGGATTCTTTATTGACTATTTTGGGTTGTTTTGGACTAATATGGTTGTCATATAGGGTCCAATTTTTGTACACACTCTCCGAGCTTTCGACCCATTTGTGCCTATCACAAGTATTATGTCTGAACTGACATATAGGTTAGGATATCACATGCACTTGCACTTGTGCATTTCCTTATGATCGTTCCATTTTAACCTTAGGTACGAACCCATTCCATGGTGTCAAGAAACCTTCATGCTGCTTTTAGAAGTGACACTATGTGAATGGTAGAGCTTTCCTATACATGGTTACCCTAGTTAGATCATGTTTTGCATTTAGTGCCCATGCTGACATTTTTCCTTTAGGGTGTGGGAGTCCTTTCTATAGTACCGCCATGACTTTGAGAAAGAGCTTCATACTCCTCTTGACCTTTATGCTTGAATTTTTCCCCAGGACTCCCTTGTATGTGTCAAGTTGTAATTGCATTATCATGAGTTTTGCCTGCCTTTTCGATCCTTATGTCGACTTCCCTGACTCTAATTATCAGCCATAGTGCCCGATCTTGTCTCATGTCTAGCCAAGCAGAGTCGTTTTATACATCTTTTGCAGCTTGATTCCCCATTTTTTACCGGGAGGGGACTTTCCCTCGAGTGTCGTTATCCTACACATGTTTCCTTGCATTGAGCATAGGTATGTTCCACTGCTTGGAATTAGTTTGTTTTCCCTTTGACACTCGTCTCCTCCTAGGTTTGTAACTATAAATCACTTTTATTCTTTTTCAATATTTTCAAAATATCTAAAAAAAAGTCCAAAAAAAAATTTAAAACAAAAAAGCCGAACAAGAAAAGATGTTATCTTTCGCAGCAGTTGAGTCGTGTCTGTTGTAAAGGAAAGTGTCCTATGGCTAGGGTTTAAGAGGCCATCAATGTACTGGGGTTGAAAGAGAGATGCACAATGTTCATCAAGCATATAACAACAAGTTTTAGAGATGAGAAAGATCCACACCTGATTAACCGAAGGCTGGTCCAAGCTTTCTCTTCAATCCTCTTCTTGCTCCTCTCGCTCCAAGAGACCTGCAAAACAAATTATACCTTCCTCAAACCATTATGACCACATATAAGACAATGATAATCAAATAAACATAAAAAAATGATCTGAATATCATCATCATATGATCAGAAACAGAAATTCAATCACACATTGAACAATGATTTGGGAAGAAGAAGGACATCACATCTTTATTAATCCTGAAAACAAGTACAAGTATACCTTCTCTTCAGGTTTGGCACCTCATGAAACCTTGATCTGGATCTGTTGCTTCTCTTCTCCAAAGAACTCAGCCTCCAAGCTCTGCAACACAAGGGGAAGACCTCCAGGGCAAAGGTGTGGGCAAAGAGAGTCCCGATTCCTCCAGCATAACAATGCAGAAATTCCAAGTCCCCTATCATGGACCTCCCTACCTCTATTTATATGGGTGAAATAAGGTAGTTTTGAAGGTTGGAGAAGTTACAACAGTTAAGGAAATTAAGTTAAATGACTTAACTAATCTCCAATTAACTCATGTTTTAATGTTTAAATGCTAAGAGGCACATTCGTGGTTTTTTCTTAAGGAAAAATCGCGAATGGACAAAAAATGCATTTTTAGGGTATTTTTGGGCATTTTCAAACTTTAGTGTCTTCTAGAAAGTTTTAGCTAACTAAAATAACTTTCCAACGGTGTAGAGATGAGGTCAAACAGAGTTACAAAACTCAATATATGGGTCCTCCAAGATAGGTATTTTTTCAGTGACTTTCAATGACTTTCATGAAGGGCCGACATGCGACGAAATCATGGGAAAGTGGTCACAGGCAGAGATGTGTCATTTTGGGCTATAACAGATGCCCCCTAATGTGTGAGGTTAGAGGGGAAGATGATAGCCGAAATACATTATAAAGGAAACAGCTGAGTATGGAGAGAGCAGAGAATCCAAGATTGAAAGGCTCGAGTGAAGGTACCTGTAAGAGAGATAAATGTCAGAAAAACTGATCTCTGGGACATAGACGTCCATATACAAAACATCGCCATAAAGAGATAGGTAGATCCAACATATGTATAACTGATGAAACTATCATGGTCGCTCAATATGCAAAAATGCGCCATATCAAATCTAAAGGAGCCATGGCCACAAATGAACAAGGTGGATCCATGCTCAACAATCGATCATAGCCACAAAAATACAAGGTGGATCTATGTCTCAGCAAAATGTCATATAAAGTATAACAAGGTCTTGCGCAACTTGGGCAATAGCAAAATGATGACAATGCTACTGTCAGCCCAAGGTCTTCAATCCAAATCGCCCAAAAAAGGTACGAATCATAACCATGCGAATAAAGGAGTTGAAGTCGAACATGGAGGAAGCTGTTTGATTACTGGTCAATAATGAAAACCATTAACAAACACGAGAAAAACCACCATTAATGAAAATGGTCCCCAAGGTACCTAGTACATTCTAACAAGTGTGATTACAAGGACTTGAAGTCGAACACTTGAAGAATCCATCGAGTAGGAGACATTAAGGTATCCCCACTACCCAATAGCGAGGGAAATTGCCATTGAGGACAACAATTCCCAAGGTACTATCATAAAACTCTAAATCTCATTCCCAGAGCAAGATGTGTTGCAGTCGATAGGAAGAGATCTGTTGGAAGGAAGGCATTAAGGCATCCTTCATCATCCAACACGAGGTAAGTCAAAGACTAATTGGATCTGGAAATGGTACTGAATTTCACAAAAAGGACCGCTGAAGACATGATGTAATGAACTGATACCAGGGAATGGTCGACAAAAA
>LPNX011115841.1:265708-290423 GCA_001517045.1 Pseudotsuga menziesii | reverse complement strand
ATTTTCCACGGTGGGTTTTCTTTCTATAGTTTTCAATGAGCTAATCACGAGGATCCAGTATTGACAATCATTTGGTTGTCTCCAAGGTTATACCTTAGTCCCGACCGAGTCAACCTATCATTGGAGCATTATAACAAGAATCATGTTAATGCGTAAACTTATACATGGAACTTACTACCGATGCAAGATTTTAATAAATCATTACAATATGTTACAATATATATTATCATCTATGCAATGAAAATGGGATATAACCCTATATTCATCGTGGAGGTATTTGACTTTGAAATCTAGAACCTTATAACATGATGCTTTTACTTAATAACATTTGGTTAAGAGTATATTATATCTATAGTAGTAAGTGCATGCTATAATCTTATGTATAAACTTGGAATGTATAACCTAAAGATTTATTTAAGTATTTCTTTTAAATCCTTTACGATTTGGTCTTATTCATGCCCTTTCCACTAAGGAGTAACTAGTATGTCTTTTAACTCTTGCAATCTTAAAAGAAATAAGTTTCGTAAATTACTATAGATGGAAAGTATAGTATATATGCTTAGGAAAGAATAATACTCTAGCAAGTAATTACTTAAACTCTATATTTTAAGTATAAATTATACTAATGAATGATATCAAGGGTGTCGTAAAATCGACCATGGTAAGTTTACGGATAGTAATTTTAACCCCTTGGTTCCATCATAATTTTCCTAAGAATAGAAACTGGTAAGTAATACAAAGAAAATAATAACATTTACTTTGATATTGTTTTGTCTAGAATAAAGACTCTTAACCAAGCAATGGTGACATATAAGAGTTAAGCTTTTAAAACTCTTCATTTAAGAATTATCATTGTAAATGTTAGACTAATGATTCAGTTCTGCAGTCCTTTAAAAATAGTAGCCACTAAGTACAGGTCCACTTATTTGATACGAAAGGTTTAGGAATGAAAACCTATTATAGTAAGTCATCTATCTAACTAAGAAATAAGCTTAGTTTTGGAAACAATGGTACGTAACCCCTTATAAATGAACATTACAATGTAAGTGTATGTGTGCACTTGGAAGGTAAACTGTAAATTCTATAACTCTACCTTTTTCTACTTTATGTTGCAAAGATTTTAATTGGAGTCTTTTAATACTAAGCATTTATGATAAATATCGAATAGCACAGTAATCTTTAAAGAATCATAAAGTTACTTCCACTCGAATGATGGATAGTTATGGAACTTTACCTCATTAAGTATTGAAAATGGTTTAGCATTTATCTTCCTATTTGAGTTTTAATTTTTGCAACGTACTGGTATTTATAAACACTTTAGAATTTCAACAAGCTGCCAATCGAACTTCTTACCTGTAGTCTATAAGAACAGGAAAACGTCTACATTAGCTTGAAAGCTAAGTAAGCCCAGTTTTGCATGACAGTCTCACCTTGTGGACGAAAAGAAAACACAGTCAGTAAACTGAAAAGAACTGTTCTACTTCTAAACATAAAAAACTAGATAAATTCAGATAAGGAATGTGGTAGTTTATAACTAAATAAAGGTTTAGTTAACTACATTTATGTTAATGATATGCAAATTTTTAATTTTTAATTTTTTCGGAAATTTTGGGGTTATGACAATTAATTTCTTCATTCAACTCTCCCTCTTGCAATTTCGTCATCACAGTATGCTTATTTTCAGTTGTTTCTTCAGCAGCATTAATTTCTTCATTCAACTCATGATCTCTACCAGTCACAGAGGCGAATTTTCTGTCACCGGGAAACTACACAAATCACCCAACTCTAGAAGGATTCTGGTGAGGCTTTTGTAATTCGAAGTGGACTTCTGGACAGCGGAATATGCTTTCAAATCTAGGGAAGCGAGGGAAGCAATCTCGGAAGGAGACTACAAGGAGTGGAGTTTTTGTAAGGCAGTGGAATGACAAACGAAATGATGGCTTCTCCCAGCAACCTTAAGGTATTAAATTCCACACTTTTTCTTTCTATATCCATGTTAATTACAAATAAAATGTAGACTGCTACCAATCTTTACAGGCTTTGAATGAGGCAAAACTCACCAGGAATTATGCTTCATTTCAGCTGTTTCTTTAGCACCATTAATTTCTTCATTCAACTCATGATCTTGGCTGGTCATAGAGGCCAATTTTCTGTCACCAGGAAACTGACACAAATCTCCCAACTTCAAAAGGATTCTGGCCAGGATTTTGTAATTCCAAGTGGACTTCTAGACAACCGAATCTTCTTTATCTTTGAATAATATTTTCTTCATTCTATTGGGTTTCAAGAGTAATTCAAAGTTATTATGCACACTATTTATACTATTGTTTTTAAGTTATTTTAGAACAATATTGTCTTCATTCTATTAAGTTTAAGAGTAATTCAAAGTCATTATGCACACTATTTATAACTGTGTTTGTGTTTTTAGAGTAATTCAAAGCCATTATGCACACCATTTCTAGAGTAATTCAAAATCATTATGCACATGTTGACTAGACATGGAATTTAGTTATCTAGAGAGATAAAATGAAGTTGCTCACACCAAAGTCAACTAATGGATTGATTATTGAGTGCAAATCTGGTCTATATATCTAGTTTAAAGTTCATAGTTAATCATTTTTAAAATTTCTTTATTTCCAATAATTTGAAATAAAAATTTGTAAAAATATATAATTTTTTTTAATATATTGTTAATAGTATATATAAACATAAAAAATACTATTCTCATATTAAAATATATTAGTTAAAAATCTAAAATCATATTAAAAAAAATTATTTTAAAGCCATGTTATCTTCCAACATGGTAGATATGAATCCTTGGATTTGTTTCCGTTCACACCATTATGTATTCAAAGGTGAGAGAAAATCTGATTGAAAATAATTTATTTAGATTTATATAAAAGTATACAACCTGATTTAAATATATAATTAAAGCTATCCTTCCTATCTCATTAAGATCGTAGAGAAGCATGACACTAATCCTGAATTCCTTTATATTTTTGGATGGAGTATTTAATAAGCATTCAATACACTAATCATCATTCCTTTGTATTTATATTTAGATGGAGTATTCAATTATCATCACCCTATTTGTATAAACATAATTTAATCCATTTTTATAAAATAAAATAAAATATCCTATTAGGAAAGTCCGTGCCTTTAGATGTCGAACATCAATGCTTTATATGTAGTTACATATGTTGTGAAATTGACATGATTAATTAGCCAAGTTCAGCTATATTTGATTGGAACAACATCTTTGCAGTGATATTCTAGCCAACCAAATCCATACAAAGGAAAACTCTAGACCTTTACAAACTTTCAAACTAATATTTCATTAATGTGAACTCGATTTTCAAAACTACTTGCCATTTCAATGGGTTATTAAAAAAATAAACTAAGAATTATAATAGCTTGTGTTAAGAAGCGTAGAAAGATTGTTCTAGCTTGCACTACATTTTAAAATATTTATTTGAAATAGAAACCACTATATTACACTTTGTAAAGTTCCATGTATAAAACTTGTAAGACATATGTGAGACATGTCACTTAAATAACTTTGTGAAAGACATGTCACTTAAATAACTTTGTGAATAGAATATTTTAAATAGTTTTTCATTGTGGCAAGTCTTTAGAGAACTTCATGATTTATAGAGTTCGTCATAACACAACCACTTGAATACTAATTGTCCAATTCGACATATTTTTGTAATGTTTTTTTTGCAGTGTTTTCATCGGGATTTTCATGACTTACCGATATTGATACATCAACGGATGCTAATTGTCCAATCCGACATATTTTTGCAATGTTTTTTTTGCAGTGTTTTCATCGGGATTTTCACGAGTTACCGATATTGATACATCAACAGATTTTTATCAGTTAGCCGATATTAATACATTAATGGCCTGCGCATAAATTATACAGTCAACAGTCTAGGTTGGGAATCAATTGCATATATGTTCCTGCTGTACATTCACATTTTTAAGATAGTCGATGAATTAAAAAAGTTCTGAAAGCAATCGAATGATTTTGATATAACGATTGTTTACAAATTCAATGTTTTTGAAAGAATAATGATCAGAATGGCACCATATCTTCAGCCACAGCCGGTCAACCAAGAATACAGGAATTAAAGTCGAACCAGGAAATAAAATTACCAGCAAAGACATGAGATAGCTCTGGTTATCAAGCCTTATTCTAAAACGAAGAAAACCAAGAATCTAATTGTTAAGGCCTCAATGAGAGCGAAACCAAGAACAACACAAACAGTTGTAAAAGTAACCAAGGAACCCTTCACCGGTTCATCCATTTTCGTTGACTCTCGTAGGCTGGTTTCATATTCTCACTTTGCCAAGTATTCCACCTATGATTTTCACTGCTGCAAGGCCTTTAATAGGCATCAAAGAGAGGTGCAAAGAATGGGCGGAGGAGTAGAGATATTGGAGAACCCACAGGACCTTTTCCTCATTTTCGATGCTGTGGAACCCAAACACATTTTCCCTGGCATCAGGACCTTTTGTAACAACTGGTAACGTTGAAACCTTCATAGTTTAATGTGCTCACCTAGTTGGACTTTGATTTAAATGCCGTTATCTTGGGAGGGACTGCCTGACAAAGGGCTGCCATGGATGCGACCAGGGCATGTTGTATATTGTGGATGATTTGGGAGGGTCGAAGAGACTGAGAGAGGGTCAAAAGAAGCCAATGAAAGAGGCTGAATAGGACAGATTGTTCGTCCTAGAAACACTTGATAACATTTATAATCAATTTCTCCCGGAGAAACACACTTGCATCTGCATTCCATTGCATTCAGCAGAAAAAGATGAGTGGACAGATCTGAAGATAAGGTCTCTCAGGTCTAAAGATAAGGAAGGCAGAGGAGTGAGAGTTATGGCTTCGGATGCCCTAGAAAATTACATGTATTTGGGTGTCGAGGAAAATTACACGTCTTCTAAAATCGTGGAAGCCAAAGGAGTCAAAGTCAAATACAGCCCAGGTTCCTTAATAGTGCCAAGGTTGATAGAAATGTTCTTGAACCTTGCACTCACTGGCTGGTTCAGAACAGATGGTTTCTCTACTTCTGTAGTGGCAAGAAGGACAATTCGGGATTATCTTATCAACAGCAAAGGTAATGGATTTGCTATCAATGCATTTGTGACCAGCGCTCGGGTCAAGTCATCACAAGTCCGGGCTGTGGATCCTAACAACAACATCGTGGATGTTTGCCAAGTGCTCACCTTTAGAGTTAGTTTTCTTCTAAGTCTCAGTTACTTATCAATTATAGGTGCTTGCATGAACTTGAGTTGTTCTATTGCTCGGGCTGTGCTCATTGCAATTGAAGGAGGTTTTTTCAAATGGCATTATACGCACTCCATGACACTCTCTGAAACTAAAGTGGTTATTATAATGGCGGCCATTGTTATTGTTTTGGCCATGGATTGCCTCCATTTGTGTCTGGGCAGAGCTGTGCCAGAGCAGAGGAAAGAAGAGCATAAGCAGTCAAAGCAGCCAGTTCTTATCACCTAGGCAGTGAAATTTCTGGAGATGGTGGCCAAGATTTTCATTTGTGGATCTTCGTGTATGCAGGGAAGCCAGAAGCTACCCAACGTTAGTGTATGCAGGGAACCAAGAAGCTACCCAATGTTAGTGGATGGAGCTGTGAGTTCGATAGTCAGCGATAGCAGCGATGGAGTGATAGCAGAGGTGGCGTCGGAAAAGAAAACTAAGTTTTTCTGGATGAGGGATCTTGCCACTGGAGACTTGATCCAGGAGGAACACTTTGGCAAAATCCACATTGCAGAACTCAAAGTGAAGCTTCTCTCCTCTAGAAAGTAGAACACGTGGGTAATCTCACATAACAATTTGTGAATTCACAATCAGTAAAAGAAGAAAAGGGTAGGAATGCCTAAATCAAAATGTTTTTATGTGTTTTTGTTTGTGTTGAATTATGTATATGGATGAGAGACATTTATACAATGCTTTGAAGAAAGAGCAAGGACCTGCAGGATAAAATGAGTGAGAACACATTGCCTTATGATATAAGCTCGAGCTCCATTCATGAATCGAAGTAGTCTACTCCAATGAAATCATTTGTCTACTCCAATGAAATCAGAGACAGATTTGAATACAAACTCATAATATAGTATACTCAGCCATACATGGATTTCTTCACATGTACACAGGAAACGGTGCTGCACCTTATGCCCAGAATTCTGGCAGATAGAGATATTTTTTTTGTGCTAGATATTTGCAGAGAAGGCTGCTACGTGCACTGCAATCCAGCCGAGCGGAGGTATAGACAACCAAGGTAATCCTTGTCTTGAAAAATTTTGTATGATGCATCTGTTTCTCTTACTGCAAGTGTTTGGCTTCTAGACAAGTGGCCAACATGCCAGCACTCACACCAGTCACACAATAAGAGAAAGCACTTGTCACTTACGAGGTGATGTTTATATTGTATGAAGGATACTATATGTGAAGACTGCCATATCCAAACATTAAATGTTGTAGAGGTAATGCTAATGTTAGCGTTAACATTAATTCAGTAGTACAATGTATCCTTCATCTTATAAATGAAAGTTTTGATTATATTTCCCTTTAATTTGGCTCTTGCATCGTTATGAGGTCAAATAAGAAGTCTAATTGGTTGATTGGTGGATAGGGAGGCCAATTTTTTCGATTGGTAGCGAAAGAGACGTAAATAAAGCGGTTAATGATGTTGATTGGTGGAGAAAGCCACAGTGAATTGGTTCAATACCAACTTAGGAAAAATGTTACATCTTTGTTTTTGTTTTGCATGCAAACTAATTAAATCGACGGTAAACAGAATACTATAGTCCCTGCTATCTCTGGGTAGGGTCTAATAAAGTCATTTGCATATATCAAAGTTTCAATACATAAAGATAAGTGTATCATAACTTATTCTTATTATTTGGCTCTCGGTTAGTGTATCATAACTTATTCTTATTATTTGGGAAAGAGTTATAGATTTAGAGAACATGATTTGAGTGTATCATAAGGTATTCTTATTATTTGGGTTATATATTTAGAGCGCATGATTTAAGCAGGGATTACATGTTTTTAATAAAAATATGTTGAAAGCTTAAAATAATATTATATAATATTTTAAAATGTTTTTTTGAGTTGAATAAAAAATAAATAAATTATAATAAAAAATTATAAAAGATGATAATCCAAAATGAAAATATATATATTAAAAGTAATTTAACTTATTTAAAAATAAAAACCATAATACATGTGGTCATAATGTCCTCGGAATTGCCACCAACTTTGTGCCTAGCTATGAACAGAAGTTTTTTGCAATGGAAACACTTATTGAAAGTGTTGGTTTTTTGCACTTGATATGAGTTCAATTATCTTATAAACAACAAGTGATTTAAACTCTCAACCTTTATTATTTTTTAATTAAATACGTTAAGTATTTATTTATTTTTTCTTGAATAGTCGGTTGGCATATAATTTGATTATTTACTTTTATGTGGACTTTTTTATTGCCCTATTATTGTATGCGGAGAAAAACATTGGATCTTTGATTGATTTATTCATCCACCGAATGTAGTCTTATCCAAGAGCATTTAATAATTGGGGTGGTTGGGAGGACAATAAATACCCCGCATCCAAAAGAATCATTTTTTCTTAAGCAACCCTCTCTTCTTACAAAAATAAGAGGATGAAAATAATTGTTACTTTTCCCTATATTATGCCCCAAAGATCAATCTCCTCCATAACCATATGAAACATGCTCTTTCAAGGGGTGAAATTATAATCTCCTTTTAATCTATCAAATTCATTGAGACCTAATATCCCAAAGTTTTCCATTCCTCCGATGTATTTGTGGATGGGCTGATGCACAATCATGGACTCCTTTAAAGACACTTTAGATGCCACATAATACTGGAAAAAACAGGAAACTCTCACTTTAGGTGACAATTAGGGGTACTTCCCTAACTTATTTGAAGATGAAGTAAAAAGAGAAAAGATATGTAATTGAATCAACTTTCATAACATATAGCATTGATGGAGACAAAATGTGTGTAAATGATTATTAAATTAGTTTCCATGAAATTGGGTTTTCAAATTTGCAGCACATCTTAACATATATTTTTGTGCGGTTGCAGCAATATATGAGGTAAATGATGTCAATTTGCGATAAAATCTTGCAGACATATAAATGACATATGGGCCTAGTGCAACACGATTTATTCAGAATTTTTCATGAACTATTTTTTTATTATTAATTATTGAAATCACAAAAGATTGAAATTAAAATGTTATGTGCAGGTGCAACACTTTAGGGGCAAGAATTAATGAAATCCTTGATTTCTAAATATAATATCGTAGAGCTTGATCTCGTGTAGTGCACCAAATAGTTTTCTTGGGAAATGGTGATGGAAATCAAAAGTTATATAAAAAACAATTGATGCATCTATTTTCAAAAACTAATGTGTGTCATTTAGAAAAATAATTATAAATAAATAAAACATAGTTTTGAAGGAAAAAATTACATATTCAGAATCGTAAGATCGTACTTTACAATATTCTAGATTTTCATAAAAAAATATTGTGTTTGTCATAGCAAAACACGCCATCTAAACTGAGCATATTAATAGATTTCTAAAAGACAAGTAATAGACCTGGTTTGTTTGTCCTAGCCAATAGGTTGGGAACCTGAAGCTATTTTCAAACATAATGCCAAATTTTATTCCCGTCGATGTTTTTAATTTTAAAATAACGCATATGCATTATAGCTTATTCACACTGCATATGCGATATAGTGCATATGCGATATGAATAATCTATAACGCATATGCGATATGAATAAGCTATAATGCATATGCATTGTAGCTTATTCATATCACATATGCGATATAACGCATATGTGATATGATAAAGCTATAACGCATATGCGTTTTTTCCTAACTAATTTGGTATGAGAGTAAAAAAGAGTAATGGCATCCTTATCCCATTATAATACCATTTAGACAACACTATGATGAACACAAATAATTCCTCTTTTTAACGCTGAACGAAGCCATGGGCTGTGCATCCAAGAAAATAGGGCGGTGAATGAAGCCATGGGCTGCGCATCCAAGAAAATAGGGCAGTGAATGAATCCATGGGTTGTTCATCCAAGAAAACAATAATTCCTCCCATCCTTCAATCTATTCAGCTCCAAGGGAAAATTTGCAACATTTTTTTTACTAGTGGAATCGGCAACTGGGGCCATGGTACTCACGTGACACGGGGTCCAGGGAACCATTCTCACTACCACTATAACCCTAGGTGTCCCACACTCAACGAAATACATGGGACACGGGTAAACCTAGGTGGGATTGATCTCATGACCTCCAATTTACAACAAGTGACTTCATAACAACAGAACCGCCAATGAGCCACACCCGTGCGGGCTGGGAAAATTTGCAACATTAACATAGAGATTGAAGATTGATTTATGTCAACGCTCAAAGGACGTTATAAATTCACAAGAATTCTTATTTGGTAGCTCTTTTGGATGTAAAAAATCTAGAACGAGTACCGATGGATCAACCTACGCTCTCACTGCAAACCGCTAGTGACAATTCATCGATAGGTGATAGGTGACTTTAATCAACATTGTTATAGTTACCATTTTCTTTTAATCGTCATTGTGTTCTTTTAATCCTTGATTAAGGATGTCTGGTTCTTTTAATCTTTGATTAAGGATGGATGGTCAAAATTCAATCAAATGGCATATATATTAACAATATTTATCATCCTCCATGTATAGAGCCAAAGTTTCAAAGTCATTATCCTCATCATCATAGTCATCATCCTCATCATCATCATTATAGTCATCATCCTCGTCCTCATCATCATCACCATCATTTTTCATCATCGTCGTCATCATCATCATCATCATCATCATCATTATCATCATCATCCATCACCATCCTCATCATCATCATCCTCATCATCATCATCATCACCCTCATCCTCCATCATCATCATCATCATTGTTCATCGTCATCGTCATCTTCGTCATCATCATCATCGTCATCATCAACAACAACAACATCATCATCCTCATTGTCACCATCGTCATCATCATTATCATCATCACCATCCTCATCATATGATCACCATCATTACCATCATCATCATCCTCCTCCTCCTCCTCCTCATCACCCTCATCCTCATCATCATCATCATCATGGTCATCATCATCATGGTCATCATCATCATCATAATCATCATAACCCTCATCCTCATCATCATCATCATAGTAATCATCCTACTCAGCATCACGATCATTGTTCATCTTCGTGGTCATCATCATCAACCTCATCATCATCATCATCATCACCACCCTCATCCTCATCATCATCATCATCATCGTCACCATCATCATCATCCTCATCATCATCATCATCATAACCACCCTCATGCTCATTATCATCATCATCACCCTCATCCTCATAATCATCATCATCATCACAGTCATCATCCTCTTCCTCCTCCTCATCATCATCATTATTCATCATCATTGTCATCATCCTCATCCTCATCCTCATCCTCATCATAGTCATCGTCCTCATCCTCATCATCATCACCATCATTGTTCATCATCATCATCATCATCATCCTCATCATCATCATCATCATCATCATCATCATCATCCTCATCCTCATCATAGTCATCGTCCTCGTCCTCATCCTCATCACCATCATTGTTCATCATCATCATCATCATCATCATCATCATCATCGTCATCCTCATCACCCTCTTCCTCATCCTCATCAGCATCATCATTGTTCATCATCATTGTCATCATCATCATCATCATCATCATCATCATCACCCTCATCCTCATCATCATCATCGTCACCATCCTCATCATCATCACCATCATAACCATCATCATCATCGTCATCCTCATCATCATCATCATCACCCTCATCCTCATCGTCCTCCTCCTCATCATCATCATCATCATCATCATCTCCCTCATCCTCGTCATCATCATCATCATAGTCATCATCCTCCTCATCATCACCATCATTGTTCATCATCATCTTCATTGTCATCATCATCATCATCATCATCAACCTCATCATCGTCATCATCATCACCACCATCATCCTCATCATCATCCTCATCATCACCATCATCATCATCACCACCCTCATCATCATCATCATCATCATCACCACCACCCTCATCCTCATCATCATCATCATTGTCATCATCATCATCATCATCATCATCATCATCATCATAGTCATCATCATCCTCATCATCATCATCATCATCATTCATCATCGTTGTCATCATCATCATCATCATAGTCAACATCCTACTCGTCATCATCATCACCATCATCCTCATCCTCCTCATCATCATCATCATAGTCATCATCCTCCTCCTCCTCATCATCATCCTCATCCTCATCCTCATCATCATAGTCATCATCATCATTATCATCATTATAATCAACATCATCGTCCTCATCATCATCATGGTCATCATCATCAACATCATAATCATCATCATCACCCTCATCCTCATCCTCATCATCATAGGCATCATCCTCCTCCTCTGCATCACCATCATCACCATCACCCTATCCCCCCTCCTCCTCCTCCTCCTCCTCCTCCTCCTCATCATCATCATCATCACCATCATCATCCTCATCATCATCATCATCATCATCATCATCACCCTCATCATCATGGTCATCATCATCATCATCATCATCACCACCACCACCCTCATCATCATCATCATCATCACCACCCTCATCGTCATCATCATCATCATTGTCATCATCATCGTCATCATCATAGTCATCATCCTCCTCCTCCTCCTCATCATCGTCGTCATCATCATTATCATCATCCTCATCCTCATCATCATAGTCATCACCCTCCTCCTCATCATCATCATCATGGTCATCATCATCATCATCATCATCATCATCACCCTCATCCTCATCATCATCATCGTATTCATCATCCTCCCCATCATCACCATCATTGTTCATCATCATCATCATAGTCGTCATCATCATCATCCTCATCCTCATCCTCATCATCATCACCCTCATCCTCCTCATCATCATCAGAGTCATCATCCTCCTCCTCATCATCATCACCATCATTGTTCATCATCATCATCCTCACCATCATTGATCATCATTGTTATCGTCATCATCGTCATCATCGTCACCATCCTCATCATCATCATCACCATCATCACCATCATCATCATCACCATCATCATCCTCATCCTCATCCTCATCATCATCATCATCATCATCATCACCCTCATCCTCATCCTCATCATCACCATCATGGTCATCAGCATCATCCTCATCATCATCATCATCCTCATGGCCATCATCACCATCATTGTCATCATCATCATCATCATCATCGGCATCGTCATCATCATCATCCTCATCCTCATCATCATCATCACCACCCTCATCATCATCATCATCATCATCATCACCCTCATCATCATCACCCTCATCCTCATCATCATAATCATCATCCTCATCATCATCATTATCATCACCATCATAGTCATCATCATCCTCATAATCCTCGTTGTCATGGTCATACTATTCATTATAGAAGTTTAACATATTTCACTCCAAGTTTGAAATGCATTTGATTTTTAATATTTTAATATTTAATAAGCATAGATAAATGTAAATTGCATATTCACTAAGCACTAAATCTCATATGTGAAATATCCCATATGCACTAAAGCATATGTGATATATCGCATATGTGTTTTGGAGATCATGTAAAAAACCTGCCCGTTAATTAAAAAACATTATATCAATATTGCATATGCGATATATCAGAGGTGCGTTATATCACATATGCGATATGTGTTCTAAAAAAAATGTTGGGTTGCGTCCTATGGGCCAGATTTATTGTAGCAAAAGACATAATTCGTCTGAACCCGCACACATAGAACTTTTCAACGTGCAATTTAATCATTACTTACATAATTCCATACTTTTGTACAGGCTTGGGTGGATTTCAATGGGGAATGTATGTAATAGAGGTCGAAAGTCAGCAAGGAAGGTGCTTACACCGGAAGAAGCAGAAAATAAAAAAGAAAAAAAGAGGGAAGATTCAAGAAATCGTTGACATTCATTACATAAGCAAATAGTTCCCATTCCCCCTAAACAGATACCTGACGTAGAGGATGAGGAAGATAATGAATCATTAAATCAAGTTTGTTATATGGAAGTTGATATTATTGATCCATTAGTAAACGGACAATCTTGTGAAGAGTTCAATAATTATGTTACTCCTGATGCAAATGTGACTCAGCAACAACCATGGTCAGTGGTTCAATCTCCTAATTGAAGTTGTCAGCCTGTAGTGGATGTAAATGTCAATCCAGCATTTCAAATGACAACAAATTTTGCATCAAAACAAAAGAGAACTCCTAAACAAATGCAAATGGACGAGAGCAAATTAATTTCCATGGAAGGTAAGGTGGCTAAACACACTATCCTTCGTCATTGTTCTCAAATAATGAAACAATATTTTGATAACAAATCTGAAGCCGATAAATGCCAATTGTTTTTAGCTTTGCTTAAATCTAGAAATATGCCAACTGTTAGAATAAATTTAGGCATAAGAACAATGAAGAATATCGAATCAAGTAATCACATCATTAAATCTCTTGCTGCTCAATTCACATCGATTGGTAGAAAAAATCGTTCACAAGACTATAATGTGGCTCATTGTGTATTGGGTAAATCAATTGTATGTAGATCCACAAGACAAAGTCGATTACTTAAATGCACATCACAAATTGTGCCTTTACATCCAAATACACTTAAAAAATATTCAGTAAGAAGAGACAACCTTGATGTAGAGGGAAAAATGGAAACATTATGGGCATTTAGCGGTAGGTTGCCCTGCAAAGACATGAAGTTAGTCAAAGCAGTGAAGGGCCTAGTGCAAACGTTTTGGCATGAAAACACTAGGCCTTCTTCTAACACGAAGGATGTTTTAAAACATTGTAGGGGTTCTAGAAACAATGAACCTCATGCTAAACATTATCTTGACATGACACAAACTCAACTATTCGAGATGTTTAAAGTTTCCCACGTAGAGCTAAGGATCGGGAAAAGATCTTTTGAAAAATGCAAGCCTTGGTATGTTAGAATCAATACCATCCAGAACACTTGTTGTTGTAGATACCACATAGAGTTTGACCTTTATTACCATACATTTGCACATATACATCATGTTTTGCATCCTAACCATGTGCAACAATGCTCAAGTACAGTACCGCCAATGTCATCCATAGATTTCATCGATAGCATAATGTGTACGAGGCAAGATGGGCAGACACATTACTTAAAACAATGTGTACACGATTCTTGCAACAATTGTGGTGGGCTAATGATTATGGTCTGATTGCATCCATGAAAGTGAAGATCAAGCATTCGGGAATGCAATTGTCGAGAAGCAGAACTATCAGTATGAGACATATCAGCTACATGATGGCAAATAAAGAAGGAATATTAAATTGGTGACTTCACAAGTAAATTGTTGAATATTGACATATTAATATTCATGTACACCTTTTTTTATGTTGTTTATTGACATATCAATATTCATGTACCAAGTGCGAGTATTCATGGAAAGATCCAACAGTACATTCAACATGTCGATATGGCACGGTGGAAAGATGAGCAATTCAGAATATGCCGGGACATCTTACCTCTCGCAAAAATACTATTAGTGGTTGAATTTGCAGAAAATTACACCCTACAACCACAAAATGAAATACAAACTCAATACTATCACTCAAAGCAGGTGAGCATAATGGTGCATATCACGTATCGACATGGGATAGATAGTAATGAAGAGAAATGTGTGATACTGAAAGAAAGTCACTTCTACATAAGTGACGACCAGACCCTTGACATCCATTACATGCAACATTGCTTTAAATTATTCTATGATCATGTGATAGCTATGGATATACCATTTTATTGTCATTTCATTCGGTCAGATGGTTGTGCTGGATAGTTCAAGAATGCATGTGTATTTGAATGGTTGTGTTTGTTGCACATAAAATACAATTTGCCACATGTATGGAACTACTTTGAAACTGGTCATGGAAAAGGAGAGAACAATGGTGTTGGTGCATGCATTAAAACTTCCCTTCAAAGGGAAGGGATGAAATTTACAGTTGCTCGCCTTCAAGACGCTGCATCTATAGTCAAATGGTGTGCATCTGTCATGGGAGAACAAGCAACAAGGAAACACTTAGTGTGAAGAATATTCTAGGAGGTGACAAATGTGGACCGATCACAAACAAACTAGGTGAACATAGTGCATGGAACTCGTCAGGTTCATTCTATTAGAAGCTCAGACAACTCGGCCCTACAAATTTGGACAAGATTGGAGGCTTGGTTTTACAGTTCCTGTAGCATCGGTGAATGGGATGGTTGTGAGTATACAGATACCGTTCATACATGGGATTGAGTGAAACTTGGCACCAATTTCAACAGGGTTAATGAAATAGACCATTTGGAAGATGACCAGACACATATTTCTACAAACTATGATCACATATCGGATCTCATACAAGCAGGTACATGAGTAGTACCTAAATTAGAAAATGCATTTATGTATTGTTTACTCAACCTATGTAGAGTTTGATTTATTTAGAAATTAGAAATGTAAGACCTTATTTACAAAATGTATTGTTAACTCGACCTATTTCCTATCACAAGTCAGATATATGCAGTGGTTGCCCCAAAAAATAATGAATGGGGTTCTGACTATTGGTTGGCATGTTGCTAAGAGGTGAAACAAACCATTCTCGAACCTGTTATAGATGATGACAATATTGAATTCCCAACTGGCTCGATGGTTCTAAAATGGGAGTACTTGACACTTGCAGCACAACAGAAAAGGAAGGGTGGGTATGTATATTAGGATTATAGACCAAGAGCTATTGTATACCACTTCACCAACCTAGTAGTTGGTATAAACATCAAGCTGTGTACACTTGGTCACAAAAATAGGTCACATGTACAATACTTGCTACCTCATATAGAGAATGAAATATTGATGGACACCATCAGCACCAGAGATGATCCGGATGGCCTACTTGTATGAGTGCATTGTCAGGTGCGTTATTTAACCTTTAAAGTGATTTCTGAAGCACAATTTCAATTATTTAGCCTTACTTTATTCTCAATGTAATAAACCTATGATTGACCAATACCATTCACAGACATAATATTATTCAGAGGATACTTGACACTATAAACACGATCGTAAAACCTCGGGTGAGTTATCTATAAATCATCTTTGTACATTTTCATTGGGTTCTCTTTTTTTTCTTACGATGTTACTAAGTTCTAGCCTTTCGTGTGCCTAGGATACAAACACCATCTATGGCACATTGGAGGCACCAAGAATGGTGTCTTTAGACACCAACAAATATAGTTCGGAAAATAACAAGCTCTCGAGTTCTTCAAATTTACATATCTTGATGTTTTTAGTTTAATATACATTTAATTACACTCCCATGTACAAATTGGAAACCAACTAGGCTTTCATGAACACCACTTTGCATGCTATCACTAGGGTTGACAAGTTATGAGATGGAACTAGGGTTTAGTGAGCAATTTGCAAGTTAAGAGAGGGAAATAGAAATTGGAAACCAACTAGGGTTGACAAATAATGAGATGGAACTAGGGTTTAGTGAGCAATTTACAATCTAAGAGAGGGAACTAGAAACACATGGAAATGTACAAATTGGAAACCAACTAGGGTTTCATGAAAACCAATTTGCGTGCTATCACTAGGGTTGACAAGTGATGACATGGAATTATGGTTTAGTGACCTCTTTACAAGTTATGAGATGTAACTAGAAACACATGGATGTATGTACATATTGAAAACTAACTAGGGTTTGTAGGGTATGATGTTAGTATTGTAGGGTATTGTAGGGTATGATGTATGTTAGTATGGTATGATGTTAGTATCATATGGTATTGCAGGGTATGATATGGTATATTACATATGCATGCATGACTTAGTGTTATGATGTTAGTGTCTGGTATATTACAGTGGTATGGTATGTTAGTATGGTATCATGTTAGTATGTTATGTTATGGTATGTTAGTGTATGTTAGTATGGTATAATGTTAGTATCATATGGTATCATAGGGTATGTTATTGTATGTTAGAATGATATGATGTTAGTATCATAGGGTATTGTAGGGTATGATATGGTATATTACACATCCATGCATGACTTAGTGTTATGATTGTTAGTGTGTGTAATCTAGTTAGTGTATGGTATGCTTATGATGTTAAAAAGTTGATGAGTCATAAATTCTTCCTTTAAGTATTGGAAATTCATAAGTTAGCACACATGTGAACCACACATATCATTATATCACCTAGGTGAACCACACATATCATGTTCCAATATCAAGTCAACCATATCATGTTCCAAGATCAAGTCAACCATATATTATAAATTTGAACCTTGCTTTATATTATATATGTATAGAAATAATGTTACAAAAATTGACATGCCACATGGCCATAATACAAAATAGTGGATCAAAAAGTACATATGTGTGAATATGAACAAAAAGTTACATCTATGTATCCCCCCTATACATTTATTCTAGTTATCCCCTCTTTCTCTACCATTTCCAATGTCTTTAGAGAAGTCTAGCTTTCTTTTTCGACTAATCACTGGTGATCCCCATCGTTGAACAAGAGGGATAGGTCGCATCAGTGGAGACTACAGAAAAACCAAATTTCCTAAGTTAGTTTACCAACCTTTAAAAATTCTATGTACATTTGTTCAAATTCCAAAACCAAAATAACATTTTTACTTATTGTATGTGAGTAAGTAATGGTGGGTCATGGTGCCTCACTAACAACGACCCTGATTGGGTGCTATTCAAGCACCACTTGCTCACTATCAAGATTCATAAAAATATATATATATATATGCCAATGTCAACAAATATACATGTACATTGGGGGGTAAGAGGTGGGTCACTGATTTGGGTCTCTTCAAGCACAAAATCAGAGAAAGCGATGCACAAACGTACAAAGAAAGTGATACATAAATGTACCTACTGGCTCATCAAAGGTGGGTAATTGATTTGGTGCTCTTCACGCACCGGTGCTTCACTAGAATCTTGCATAAAGTAACATATATGTCAATTTCAGATAAAATAGTGAATCAGAGACATATATAATACATGGACGAAAAATGATGTTTCCAAAGAAAGTGAAACATACATGTACCTGTGTGGGGGGAAGAGGTGGGTTGACAACAACCTCACTTTGGTTCTCTTCAAGCACCACTGTCTCAATAGATTCCTGCATAAAATAACATATGTCAAAGTGATACATAAACCTACAAAAATGTACAAAGAGAAAGCACCAAATCAAGGAAATCCATACATAAACGTACAAAGAAAGTGATACATAAACTTACCTGATGCCTTGTCAGAGGAGGTTTGTAACCAGTGGATCATTTAACTAGCAACCAAAGAAAATGACTTCTACTTGTACTAGCGAAGAAGCTCGGTTTTTGGACATATTCATCAAACTCACGTTCCTACGTACAAAAGGATAAAGATACAATTAGACAATTTCAAAAAATTAAAAAAGTACATGTTGAATCATTAAAATCACAATTAAAAGAAAGCGATACATAAGCGTACCTACTCACTCGTGATAGGTGGGTCATCAATCTGGTGCTCTTAAAGCACTGATGCCTCAATAGAAGCCTGCATAAAATAACATATGTCAAATTCAGATAATAAAAAGAATCATAGACATATATACTACATGGACGAAAAATGATGTTTCCAAAGAAAGCGAAACATACATGTACCTTGCGAGGGGAAAGAGGTGGGTCGGAAACAACCTCGCGTTGGTTCTCTTCAAGCACCAATGGCTCAATGGTTTCCTGCATAACGTAACATATGTCAATGTCAGATAATACAAAGAAAACGAGACATATACATGATGGACAAAAAATGATTTTTCCAAAGAAAGCAAAACATAATTAAAATCATATTTAAAATAATACCCATGTTTGGGAATCTACCTCTGCATGAGAGGGACTAGGATGAGATTCAATGTACTCATCCTAATCACCCTGCATAAAACATGTTGTATCAAAATTAGGATGTATTGAATGCTACAATATCTACTATAAATAAGTAAATAAATTTGACAAATTAACAAGTATAGTTCTTAGCGCTAATGGTGAAGAACCAAACCCATATGCAATATTGACAGTCGCATCAATGTTCTCAACAATGATCGGTGGACTATGTGACTCGGGTGTGCCATGGGAAACCAAATGTATATTTGTTCACATAATTTGTTAGATAATTAAATAGAAATAAATTGCAAAACAATAAAAAATTTTGATATGAAACAAAATATAATATGAAAATAATGAGTTTTACTTACAAATCAAAGTAATCCATCATCCCGAAAGTCTGAAGCAGGGCCATAGCATATTCCTCCACCCGATGTGCAAGGGTGTGGAGTAACATGATGCTCTGAATGCTCTGCATCTCCTGTGTGATCTGTACATGAGCCGACCTTAAAAGTGTCAACCCCTTGGCCTACATTTCCTTGGACATGAATCCCATGCTGAAGCAATGTACCTGCCAAGTCAAATAATGCCTCCTGTGTATCCTCAACCACACGACCAACAGGAGGATATAGACGATGGGGTTTTGGTGTGCGTTGAGAGAATGGCACATGGTTAGGATCCGTCCTGGCCCCTTCCCTATCTTGGGGCATCCCATGACCAACACCCTGGAAGCCTAAGATATGGAAATAGTTAACATGTTTCCCTAGGATGAATTCTGCATACAACTTCCTAAGGAAATAAAATGGGATGTCCCTATTCCCATGAGAATATTCATCAAAGACCATATACCAACGATCCATCCAATTGGCCTTTATATTTGGTTCAATTCACTAGTCTATGGAAATGTGTGGTCGACTGGTGGGTGGAACCAATCCGATGCTAGGGTCCCAAAATAATGAAAATAATTGGTCTTTTGTAATCTTTAGGCCTTTGATGTCTTTGTAACTCAGTCCATCAGAGTTGTATTGCCTCTTGGATTCTCTGTATGAGCTAATGTTGTATAGAGCTCCTTGAGCATTGGCAATTGTGTTTGTTATTGTGTCCAATGCATCAGCTAAATACTGTCTCAAAAGATCCCCCCCTCTAATAGATGAGCTAAGGCTCCTCAATAACGCCAAACATGTAAGAATATATGAGTTTTGATCTTGTTCCCCCTCTGGGTTTGGGTTAGGTTCTGGGTTATTAGAGGGTTCGTTTTCCACATTATCTTGCTCATTTATGTTATCTGTTAAGATTCAAACAAAAAAAATACAAGTTGTTTTAATTTATCATTCTTTGATTTCATTCAATTTTTTTTATTAAATTTGTTTTAAACAATTATAAAAACCATGAAATTAAGAAAAACAATAAAGAATTGAAAACTAATTGAAATGGATAAGAGAAGTTTGTTAGAAAACAGGACCACAAAGGAATAACAGATATACGATTAAATCATTAACAAGATGCAAAACACATTAAAACATTACAGAGAGACACAGATATAATGTGGTTCACCCAAACGATGGGCTACGACCACAAAGAAATTTCCAGTCATTTTATTACAGTCGAAAAAGATGAAGGGATATAGCTTGCAGCAAAATCGCTGCACTTCCTCTTCACGCTCTCACAGTCTCTCTTCCAATACAATACAATACCATACCATACTCAGTCATTTTAAAATGCTTTCTTTTATAGGGAAAATACAATGAAAAAATTCTAGGGTTAACCCAATACCATGGGTCTACAATACTGTTGGCCAACACACATCCCAAAAAAAAAAATTTAGGGGCTTCACCTTCGAACCCCCATTTCTCGGGGGCGCTGCCCCCAAACCCCCATGTCTCGGGGGGGATGCCCTCGAACCCCCATGTCTCAAGGGAATTTCCCCCAAACCCCCATGTCTCAGGGGGGATGCCCTCGAACCCCCATGTCTTAAGGGAGTTTCCCCCAAACCCCCTTTTTTGGGGCGTTTCCTCAAACCCCAAGGCAGAGGGAATGAGCGTACAGTACACCTAGGTTACAAACATGACTAAATAATATCTATGGATCTGGAAGATTAGGCTCCACAAAAAACAAAGTTACCTGCCATTGGAGCCAATCCACCTCCCACTAGACCTCCAAAAGGTGAAACAGAAATCCCCTCTACATTTTTTTTCCAACGCAGTTTATCGCTCTCCCGATGCTTCACTGTGCAAATGATATTTGAGGCCTGTGGCCTCCGTTTTGTTTTTGTTTTTAGTTTTCAATATCGCATATGCGATATATCGTACTTGCGATATATATAGCATATGCGATATTTAACATTTAAAAAATGCATATGCAATACTTCCGTACAAACCTTAGCCTTGTATTTGGGCTCGGGTTATTTCGAACATACCATCAATAACGCATATGCATTCTCGATTTACACTTCGGAAGTGCGTTTCCGATTTCTTAAGTGGCACTAAAAAGTGGAACCAACTTCGTGCGAGCGCTCGGATCACAACTGAAACAAAATTACATTTCATCCAAAATCAACAACCTCTAACAAGTTCAATTTTCCCTTCACAAGCACAATAGTAGTTCAATCTCTCACAGGGCCTTCATTGGACGTAAGAGTAATGAATCTTCTAAATGGTGGAATGATATAATGTTCACGTAGGACTTATTTTTTTGATAAGTTCTAGAAAGGCATTGTTTTTCAACATTGTTTTATTGTGATTACTATAAAAAAATTTGAATGTATACTAGGGACAACATTTTATCCAATTCCAGCATTAGTCATTTTTTGAAACAAAACGAGTAGAAAAATTGTTCTTATTATTTGGCTCTTGGTTAGTGTATCATAACTTATTCTTATTATTTGGGAAAGGGTTATAGATTTAGAGAACATGATTTAAGGAGTGTATCATAAGGTATTCTTATTATTTGGGTTATATATTTAGAGCGCATGATTTAAGGAGGGATTACATGTTTTTAATAAAAATATGTTGAAAGCTTAAAATAATATTATATAATATTTTAAAATGTTTTTTTGAGTTGAATAAAAAATAAATAAACTATAATAAAAAACTATAAAACATGATAATCCAAAATGAAAATATATATATTAAAAGTAATTTAACTTATTTAAAAATAAGAACAATAATACATGTGGCCATAATGTCCTCGGAATTGCCACCAACTTTGTGGCTAGCTATGAATAAAAGTTTTTTGCAATGGAAACACTTATTGAAAGGGTTGGTTTTTTGCACTTGATATGAGTTCAATTATCTTATAAACAACAAGTGAGTTAAACTGTCGACCTTTATTAGTTTTTACTTAAATCCCTTGAGTATTTTTTTTCTTGAATAATCGGTTGGCATATAATTTGATTATTTACTTTTATGTGGACTTTTTTATTGCCCTATTATTGTATGCGGAACAAAACATGTGATCTTAGATTGATTTATTCATCCACCGAATGTAGTCTTATCCAAGAGCATTTAATAATTGGGGTGGTTGGGAGGACTATAAATACCGCGCATCCAAAAGAATCCTTTTTTATTTAGCAACCCTCTCTTCTTACAAAAATAAGAGGATGAAAAGAACTATTACTTTTCCCTATATTATGCCCCGAAGATCAATCTCCTCCATAACCATATGAAACATGCTCTTTCAAGGGGTGAAATTATAATCTCCTTTTAATCTATCACATTCATTGAGACCTAATATCCCAAAGTTTTCCATTCCTTCGATGTATTTGTGGATGGGCTGATCCACAATCATGGACTCCTTTAAAGACACTTTAGATGCCACATAATACTGGAAAAAATGGGAAACTCTGAGTTTAGGTGACAATTAGGGGTACTTCCCTAACTTATTTGAAGATGAAGTAAAAAGAGAAAATATAGGTAATTGAATCAACTTTCATAACATATAGCATTTATGGAGACAAAATGTGTGTAAATGATTAATAAATTAGTTTCCATGAAATTGGGTTTTCAAATTTGCAGCACATCTTAACATATATGTTTGTGCGGTTGCATCAATATATGAGGTAAATGATGTCAATGTGGGATAAAATCTTGCAAACATATAAATGACATATGGGCCTAGTGCAACACTATTTATTCAGAATTTTTCATGAACTATTTTATTATTATTAATTATTGAAATCACAAAATCTTGAAATTAAAATGTTATGTGTAGGTGCAACACTTTAGGGGCAAGAATTAATGAAATCCTTGATTTCTAAATATAATATCGTAGAGCTTGATCTCGTGTAGTGCACCATATAGTTTTCTTGGGAAATGGTGATGGAAATCAAAAGTTATATAAAAAACAATCGATGTATCTATTTTAAAAAACTAACGTGTGTCATTTAGAAAAATAATTATAAATAAATAAAACATAGTTTTGAAGGAAAAAATTACATATTCAGAATCGTAAGATTGTACTTTACAATATTCTAGATTTTCATAAAAAAATAGTGTGTATGTCATAGCAAAACATGCCATCTAAACTGAGCATATTGATAGAGTTCTAAAAGACAAGCAATAGCCCTGGTTTATTTGTCCTAGCCAATAGGTTGGCAACCTGAAGCTATTTTCGAACATAATGCCAAATTTTATTCCCGCCGATGTTTTTAATTTTAAAATAACGCATATGCGTTATAGCTTATTCACATTGCATATGCGATATGAATAAGCTATAACGCATATGCAATATGAATAAGCTATAATGCATATGCATTGTAGCTTATTCATATCGCATATGCGATATAACGCATATGCATTTTCTCCTAACTAATTTGGTACGAGAGTAAAAAACAGTAATAGCATCCTTATCCCATTATAATACCATTTAGACAACACTATGATGGACACAAATAATTCCTCTTTTTAACGCTGAACGAAGCCATGGGCTGTGCATCCAAGAGAATAGGGCGGTGAGCGAAGCCATGGGCTACGCATCCAAGAAAATAGGGCGGTGAATGAAGCCATGGGTTTTTCATCCAAGAAAACAATAATTCCTCCCATCCTTCGATCTATTCAGCTTCTAGGGAAAATTTGCAACATTTTTTTTTTACTAGGGGAATTGGCAACTGGGGCCATGGTAATCGCATGACACGGGGTCTAGGGAACCATTCTCACTACCACTATAAGGTTCCTAGGTGCCCCACACTCACCAAAATACATGGGACATAGCTAAAACTAGGTGGCATTGATTTCGTGACCTCCAATTTACAACAAGTGACTTCATAACAATGGAACTGCCAATGAGCCACACCCGTGTGGGATGGGAAAATTTGCAACATTAATGGAGAGATTGAAGATTGATTTATGTCATCACTCAAAGGACATTATAAAGTCACAATAATTCTTGTTTGGTAGCTCTTTTGGATGTAAAAAATCTAGAATGAGTACCGATGGATCAACCTACGCTCTCACTGCAAACCGCTAGTGATGATTCGTCGATAGGAGATAAGTGACTTTAATCAACATTGTTATAGTTATAGTGTTCTTTTAATCGTCATTGTGTTCTTTTAATCCTTGATTAAGGATGTCTAGTTC
>LPNX011115841.1:248208-260708 GCA_001517045.1 Pseudotsuga menziesii | reverse complement strand
GAGAAATGTGTGATACTGAAAGAAAGTCACTTCTACATAAGTGACGACCAGACCCTTGACATCCATTACGTGCAACATTGCTTTAAATTATTCTATGATCATGTGATAGCTATGGATATACCATTTTATCGTCATTTCATTTGGTCAGATGGTTGTGCTGGATAGTTCAAGAATGCACGTGTATTTGAATGGTTGTGTTTGTTGCACATAAAATACAAGGTGCCACATGTATGGAACTACTTTGAAACTGGTCATGGAAAAGGAGAGCACGATGGTGCTGGTGCATGCATTGAAACTGCCCTTCAAAGGGAAGAGATGAAATTTACAGGTGCTCGCCTTCGAGACGCTGCATCTATAGTCAAATTGTGTGCATCTGTCATGGGAGAACAAGCAACAAGGAAACACTTTAGTGCGAAGAATATTCTGGGAGGTGACAAATGTGGACCGATCACAAACACATCGGGTGAACATAGTGCATGGAACTCATCAGTTTCATTCTATTAGAAGCTCAAACAACTCGGCCCTACAAATTTGGACAAGATTGAAGGCTTTCTTTTGCAGTTCCTGTAGCATCGGTGAATGGGATGGTTGTGACTATACAGATACCATTGATACATGGGATTTAGTGACACTTGTCACCAATTTCAACGGGGTTAATGAAATAGACCATTTAGAAGATGATCAGACACATATTTCTACAAACTATGATCACATATCGAATCTCATACAAGCAGGTACATGAGTAGTACCTAAAGTAGAAAATGCATTTATGTATTGTTTACTCAACCTATGTAGAGTTTGATTTATGTAGAAATTAGAAATGTAAGACCTTATTTACAAAATGTATTGTCAACTCGACCTATTTCCTTTCACAGGTCAGATATTATATGCAGTGGTTGCCCCAAAAAATAATGAATGGGGTTCTGACTATTGGTTGGCATGTTGCTTAGAGGTGAAACAAACCATTCTCGAACCTGTTATAGATGATGAAAATATTTAATTCCCAACTGGCTCGATGGTTCTAAAAGGGGAGTACTTGACACTTGGAGCACAACAGAAAAGGAAGGGTGGGTATGTATATCAGGATTATAGACTAGGAGCTATTGTATAACACTTCACCAACCTAGTAGTTGGTATAAACATCAAGTTGTGTACTCTTGGTCACAAAAATAGGTCACATGTACAATACTTTCTACCTCATATAGAGAACGAAAGATTGATGGCACCATCGACATCAGAGATGATCTGGATGGCCTACTTGTATGAGTGCATTGTCAGGTGCGTTATTTAACCTTTAAAGTGAATTCTGAAACAATTTCAATTATTTAGCCTTACTTTATTCCCAATGTAATAAACCTGTGATTGACCTATACCGTTCACAGACATAATATTATTCAGAGGATACTTGACACTATAAACACAATCGTACAACCTCGGGTGAGTTATCTATAAATCATCTTTGCATATTTTCATTGGGTTCTCTTTTTTTTTCTTATGATGTTACTAATGTCTAGCCTTTCGTGTGCCTAGGATACAAACACCATCTACGGCACATTGGAGGCACCAAGAATGGTGTCTTTAGACACCAACAAATATCGTTCGGAAAATAACAAGCTCTCGAGTTGTTCAAATTTACATTTCTTGATGTTTTTAGTTTAATATACATTTAATTACACTGCCATGTACAAATTGGAAACCAACTAGGCTTTCATGAACACCACTTTGCATGATATCAGTAGGGTTGACAAGTTATGAGATGGAACTAGGGTTTAGTGAGCAATTTACAAGTTAAGAGAGGGAAGAGAAATTGGAAACCAACTAGGGTTGACAAATAATGAGATGGAACTAGGGTTTAGTAAGCAATTTACAATTTAAAAGAGGGAACGAGAAACACATGGAAATGTGCAAATTGGAAAACAACTAGGGTTTCATGAAAACCAATTTGCGTGCTATCACTAGGGTTGACAAGCGATGACATGGAATTATGGTTTAGTGACCTCTTTACAGGTTATGAGATGGAACTAGAAACACGTGGATGTATGTACATATTGAAAACTAACTAGGGTTTGTAGGGTATTGTAGGGTATGATGTATGTTAGTATGGTATGATGTTAGTATAATAGGGTATTGTAGGGTATGATATGGTATATTACACATGCATGCATGACTTAGTGTTATGAAGTTAGTGTATGGTATATTACAGTGGTATGGTATGTTAGCATGGTATGATGTCAGTATGTTATGTTATGGTATGTTATTGTCTGTTAGTATTGTATGATGTTAGTATCATAGGGTATCTTAGGGTATGTTATTGTATGTTAGAATGATATGATGTTAGTATAATAGGGTATTGTAGGGTATGATATGGTATATTACACATCCATGCATCACTTAGTGTTATGATTGTTAGTGTATGTAATATAGTTAGTGTATGGTATGCTTATGATGTTAAAAAGTTGAGGATAGCTATAATGTTAAAAAGTTGATGAGTCATAAATTCTTCCTTTAAGTATTGGAAATTCATAAGTTAGCACACATGCGGACCACACATATCATTATATCACCTAGGTGAACCACACATATCATGTTCCAATATCAAGTCAACCATATCATGTTCCAAGATCAAGTCAACCATATATGTATAAATTTGAACCTTGCTTTATATTATATATGTATAGAAATAATGTTACAAAAATTGACATGCCACATGGCGATAATGCAAAATAGTGGATCAAAAAGTACATATGTGTGAATATGAACAAAAAGTTACATCTATGTATCCCCCCTATACATTTGTTCTAGTTATCCCCTCTTTCGCTGCCACTACCAATGTCTTCAGAGAAGTCTAGCTTTCTTTTCCGACTACTCACTGGTGATCCCCATCGTTGAACAAGAGGGATAGGTCGCATCAGTGGAGACTGCAGAAAAAGCAAATTTTGTAAGTTAGTTTACCAAATTTTAAAAATTCTATGTACATTTGTTCAAATTCCAAAACCAAAATAACATTTTTAATTACTGTATGTGAGTAAGTAATGGTGGGTCATGGTGCCTCACTAACAACGACCCTGATTGGGTGCTATTCAAGCACTACTTGCTCACTATCAAGCTTCATAAAAAATATATATATGCCAATGTCAACAAATATACATGTACATTGGGGGGTAATAGGTGGGTCACTGGTTTGGGTCTCTTCAAGCACCAAATCAGAGAAAGCGATACACAAACGTACAAAGAAAGTGATACATAAACGTACCTACTGGCTCGTCAAAGTTGGGTCATCGATTTGGTGCTCTTCACGCACCGGTGCTTAACTAGAATCCTGCAGAAAGTAACATATATGTCAATTTCAAATAAAATAGTGAATCAGAGACATATATACTACGTGGATGAAAAATGATGTTTCTAAAGAAAGCGAAACATACATGTACCTGTCTGGGGGGAAGAGGTGGGTTGACAACAACCTCACTTTGGTGCTCTTCAAGCACCACTGTCTCAATGGATTCCTGCATAAAATAACATATGTCAAAGCGATACATAAACCTACAAAAATGTACAAAGAGAAAGCACCAATTCAGGGAAAGCCATACATAAACGTACAAAGAAAGTGATACATAAACTTACCTGCTTCCTTGTCAGAGGAGGTGTGTAACCAGTGGATCATTTAACTAACAACGAAAGAAAAGGAATTCTACTTGTACTAGCGAAGAAGCTCACTTTTTGGACATATTCATCAAACTCACGTTCCTACGTACAAAAGGATAAAGATACAATTAGACAATTTCAAAAAATTAAAAAAGTACATGTTGATTCATTAAAATCACAATTAAAAGAAAGTGATACATAAGCGTACCTGCTCACTCGTGATAGGTGGGTCATCAATCTGGTGCTCTTCAAGCACTGATGCCTCAATAGAATCCTGCATAAAATAACATATGTCAAATTCAGATAATAAAAAGAATCATAGACATATATACTACATGGACGAAAAATGATGTTTCCAAAGAAAGCGAAACATACATGTACCTTGCAGGGGGAAAGAGGTGGGTCGACAACAACCTCGCGTTGGTGCTCTTCAAGCACCAATGGCTCAATGGTTTCCTGCATAACGTAACATATGTCAATGTTAGATAATACAAAGAAAACGAGACATATACATGATGGACAAAAAATGATTTTTCCAAAGAAAGCGAAACTTTAATTACAAGCATATTTAAAATAATACCTATGTTTGGGAATCTACCTCTGCATGAGAGGGACTAGGATGAGATTCAATGTACTCATCCTAATCACCCTGCATAAAACATGTTGTATCAAAATTAGGATGTATTGAATGTTACAATATCTTCTATAAATAAGTAAATAAATTTGACAAATTAGCAAGTATAGTTCTTACCGATAATAGTGAAGAACCAAACCCATATGCAATATTGACAGTCACATCAATGTTCTCAACAATGATCAGTGGACTATGTGACTCTGGTGTGCCATGGGAAAACAACTGTATATTTGTTCACATAATTTGTTAGATAATTAAATAGAAATAAATTGCAAAACAATTGAAAATTTTGATATGAAACAAAATATAATATGAAAATAATGAGTTTTACTTACAAATAGAAGTAATCCATCATCTCGAAAGTCTGAAGCAAGGCCATAGCATATTCCTCCACCCGATGTGCAAGGGTGTGGAGTAACATGACACTCTGGACGCTCTGCATCTCCTGTGTGATCTGTACATGAGTCGGCCTTGAAAGTGCTAACACCTTGGCCTACATTGCCTCGGACATCAGTCCCATGCGGAAGCAATGTACCTGCCAAGTCAAATAATGCCTCCTATGTATCCTCAACCACAGGACCAATAAGAGGATATAGCCGAGGGGGTTTTGGTGTGCGTGGAGGGCATGGCACACGATTAGGATCCGTCCTGGCCCGTTCCCTATCTTGGGGCATCCCATGACCAACACCCTGGAAGCCTAAGATATGGAAATAGTTAACATGTTTCCCTAGGATGAATTCCGCATACAACTTCCTAAGGAAATAAAATGGGATGTCCCTATTCCCATGAGAATATTCATCGAATACCATATACCAATGATCCATCCAATTGGCCTTTATATTTGGTTCAATGCACTAGTCTATGGAAATGTGTGGTCGACTGGTGGGTGGAACCAATCCAGTGCTAGGGTCCCGGAATAATGAAAATAATTGGTCTTTTGTAATCTTTAGACCTTTGATGTCTTTTTAACTCAATCCATCAGAGTAGTATTGCCTCTTGGATTCTCTGTACGAGCTAATGTTGTACAGATCTCCTTGGGCATTGGCAATTGTGTTTGTTGTTGTGTCCATTGCATTGGCTAAAGACTGTCTCAAATGATCCCCCCTCTAATAGATGAGCTAAGGCGCCTCAATAATTCCAAACACGTAAGAATCTATGAGTTTCGATCTTGTTCCCCCTCCGAGTTTGGGTTTGGGTTCATGTTTGGGTTAGGTTATGGGTTATTAGAGGGTTTGTTTTCCACATTATCTTGCTCATTTATGTTATCTGTTAATATTTAAACAAAAAAATACAAGTTGTTTTAATTTATCATTCTTTGATTTCATTCAATTTTTTTTATTAAATTTGTTTTAAACAATTATAAAAACCATGAAATTAAGAAAAACAATAAAGAATTGAAAACTAATTGAAATGGATAAGAGAAGTTTGTTAGAAAACATGACCACGGAGCAATAACAGATATACAGTTAAATCATTAACAAGATGCAAAACACATTAAAACATTACAGAGAGACATAGATATAACGTGATTCACCCAAACGATGGGCTACGTCCACAAAGAAATTTCCAGTCCTTTTATTACAGTCCATAAAGATGAAGGGATACAGCTTGCAGCAAAACCGGTGCACTTCCTCTTCACGCTCTCACAATCTCTCTTCCAATACAATACAATACCATACCATACTCAGTAATTTTACAATGCTTTCTTTTATAGGGAAAATACAATGGAAAAATTCTAGGGTTAACCCAATACCATGGGTCTACAATACTGTTGACCAACACACATCCCAAAAAACTTTCTTAGGGGCTTCACCTCCGAACCCCATTTCTTGGGGGTGCTGCCCCCAAACCCCCGTGTCTCGGGGGGGCTGCCCTCGAACCCCCGTGTCTTAGGGGCGTTTGCCCCAAACCCCCTTTTTTGGGGCATTGCCTCGAAGCCCAAGGCAGAGGGAATGAGCGTACAGTACACCTGGGTTACAAACACGACGGAATAATAGCTATGGATCTGGAAGATTAGGCTTCACAACCAACAAAGTTACCTGCCATTGGAGCCAATCCACCTCCAACTAGACCTCCAAAAGGTGAAACAGAAATTGCCTCTACATTTTTTTGCCAACGCGGTTTATCGCTCTCCCGATGCTTCACTGTGCAAATGATATTTGAGGCCCGTGGCCTCTGTTTTGTTTTGTTTTTTAGTTTTCAATATGCGATAGATCGTACTTGCGATATATATCGTACTTGGGATATATATCGTATATGCGATATTTAATATTTACCAAACCCATATGCAATACTTCCTTACAAACCTTAGCCTTGTATTTCGGCTCGGCTTATTTCGAACATACCATCAATAACACATATGAATTCTCGATTTACACTTCGGAAGTGCGTTTCCGATTTCTTAAGTGGCACTAAAAAGTGGAACCAACTTCGTGCGAGGGCTCGGATCACAACTCAAACAAAAGTACATTTCATCCAAAATCAACAACCTCTAACAAGTTCAATTTTCCCTTCACAAGCACAAAAATAGTTCAATCTCTCATAGCGCCTTCATTAGACGTAAGAGTAATGAATCTTGTAAATGGTGGAATGATATAATGTTCACGTAGGACTTATTTTTTTGATAAGTTCTAGAAAGGCATTGTTTTTCAACATTATTTTATTGTCATTACTGTAAAAAAATTTCAATGTATACTAGGGACAACATTTTATCCAATTCCAGCATTAGTCATTTTTTGAAAAAAAAAAGAGTAGAAAAATTGTTTCATATAATGTAACCAAAATATTTATAGAAAAAACAAATTCCACCATCACACTAACGTTGGAAAAAGAAATTCCCACAACACTAGGAAATTGATTTACTATGTCAAAACACCATGAAAATCATAAATATCAAAGGAAAAGAAGAAAGACAAAAATATAGATCCGTAATGATGTCAACCCCTGGAAGAAATTTTTTAAAGTCCCCTTTTATTCCAAATATTGTTTAACTTAAAATGAAAATTGAAAGAAAAATCTAGGAAACAGCCCAGAAAAAGTCAAATTAAAAAAAATGACAGTCTCTCAAGGTTTTGTTGTCGATCTCCCTGCATATACACCAACAAACTTTGTTCCATTGTTTTCGTGAAACTAATACAACACATTCAACTTCAGAAGCTTGTTGCATAGTTTGAGAATTAGTCTGCAATTTTCTCTCTAATGTGAGTTTGACGTTTCTATAGTTACACCTATTTATTGTTTTCTTTAATATTAGTTTTATAATTGATAGGATGTCGAGTAGATACCTAGAAATACCTACACACGAGCATGTGAAATGGGGGGATAAATATAATTCCCTTTAAAATATTTTTATGTATATGCGCTAGATTTTATGATCAAATACGATGGTTAAACAACTAAAACCTGTGGGAAGCTAGGCCTGTCATGGTTTGAGTAGACTTAACGTCATTCTACGTGTCATATAAAAGTTGGTTTCTCTCTTTCTCTATAATGGCGATCATAGTCAAAGTAGAAATTATGTTTGTACTCAACAATACATTTTGATGGTGGCTCAGAGTGATGAGAATTTCTCTGGAAATTTCTTAAACAATAATGTAGTATTATTGACTACCTCAAAAAGATAACAGCCCGAAAAATGACGCCATGATTTTAGGATCAATCAAGCCTTGGATTGCACGAATGGATGCTTAGTTTTAACAATTGAACGACCTTTTCCATGGAAACACACATTCACTGTCATGCGAGAGTAATGCAGTAGAAGATAAAATTTAATGTAGTAGAAAATAAAGGGAAGGAAAACCTTACCACCACACAATGCTAAGATCACCTCACCACTGGGTCTTGGGAAGAGAAAACCGAGGACGATGTCAGCTACTTTTTCATAAGCAAAAAATTAAAAAATTCAAATTTTAAAAACACTAATATTAACAACTATGAGCAACCATGGAAAAAATTTAAAATATTACACTGCAGAGACATGAGTAATCCACCTTTAATGTTTTGGTATGGAAATGTGTATCAGTTTTTAGTAGAGCAGAGTCCATCATCAAGAGGAAGTGTCAGATGATTGGAGGCAACATCTTCTATAAAAAAGTAATGGCAGACCATTGGTTAACCAAGGAGTTCAAGAGTCTATCCAATAATCTCCTTATCTCTTAATTTCCTGATGGGAGGTTTCAAAATCTCACTAATAACTAGACCATCATCTCTATTAAAAAATTTAGGGTGCTTTTCAATTTCAACCGCTTCTCGAATGTGTTTCCTAATATAATGATCTTCAGTGGCTGTGACTTTGTCCTATTCAATGCAATGATCTTCAGTGGCTATGACTTTGTCCTGTTAAATGAAAATGTAATGGTTGTTCTTGATGGAGTGTTCTACCACCTCAGAGATTTTTGTTTTGCTATGCATTATGTCCGAACAAAAAGCTTTACTGTGGCAGAACACTCCATCAAGAACAACCATTCTAACATATTCTCAATATATATTGTCAGTGGATATTAAGAATGCTAGTGAGAATAATTAGCATGAGAAATATTAATATTATTAATGTTTTCAATAATTCAAAATCACCAAATATATATGTATCAATGACATTCGATATTATAAACATGTGTTTTCAGTAAAAAAATTATTTACAATTTAAAAGAATACCACTTATTTATTCACGATTCACGATTTTAATAGGGACCTTTTGATTTAAAAAATAAAAAATACTTACTCATTCATAAACTTTAAATATAATGTGGTGTCTAGGGTTTTGCATTGCACTTGGCCAAATCAACATAAACAGTCACGATAGTCCTAACTAAACGTAAAAAGCTCCAGCCAACACCAAGTGAACAGTTTGGGAAGAAATAAATTCATAGTGATCAAACTCAAGTTACAATTGACGGCTAGGAGATCAACATGCTCTGAAATCAAATAAATAACCACAGAAAGCATTAAAATGAGTTCATTAATTGAGATTTTACTATTTACATCGAAACATGAGTTGAACTCTTCACTCTTTCTACATATTACGAAAACACAATCATACATTCCTATCTGGTGGTGCCAAAATCTGTTTTTGAAATAACATATTTTTTCTCTATTCATTTCCCACCCATTTGGTCAATGATGTATTCAATGTTAATACATTCTACTAAAAATATACAATATTTATATTAAGAAAACACAATCAAACATTCTTGCCTAGTGGTGCCAAAATATGTTCTTGATATCCATAATAATGGATATCAAAGTGAATCAAAGAGAAAGCGATGTGGAAACCTTAGATTAGCTTAGTTCTCACTATTTGGTTTGATGGATTTCAATTTACCACTAGTTCTTGTTATCCACCTAATCTTGATGGAAATTATTTTTTTTAAAACCTTCATCCCTTCTTATTCATATTTATAAAATGCATTGAGCCTATCACTCATTATGTTACAATTGACAAATGACTTACATATGGAAAAGTTATTTCAGGTGTATGGTTACATTGCAATAAAGGTCGACTTTTAAGGTTAATAGATCATTCATTGGAGTACAACTACACATTCATCTAATAGTTTTTTATTACCATGTTTTAATTACCACATTCATCTAAATTTAATGTAATTGTTGTAAGACAATTGGAGTTAACCTAGTAGTTATCTAATAGTTAATCTAATAACTATCCAAGATAACAGCTATTAAAGTTGAATATAGTTGTAGAATCATTGATGTTAAGCTAATTGATATATCTAATAGTTAAGCTAATTGATATATCTAATAGTTAAGCTGATAGTTATCCAATATAAGAGTCATTAGAGTTGAAGTTAAGCTAATAGATTTAATATAATAGTTGTATCTAATCATTAATTTAAAAGCTAATATATGACTTCAAATAAAAGTCATGAATGGAGTTGAAGTTAAGCTAATTGCTGTGTCATAAATGGAATTAAGCTCATAGTTGTATCAAATAATTGAATAGTTTAAGATTAATCTGACACCTATGAGAGTAAATATATTTATTTAATAAATTTTACTAATTTAAAAAAATAAATATTATTATTATAATTAAAAACTAAATAAAAATATAAGTAAATCAATATAAACTAATTTGAGATATGATTTTATTTTATTTTTAGAATAATAAGACCTATTACAAGTGTAAAATCAAAATTGGCTTATTATGAACTAACATATTTCCTAAATAAAATAGAAAGAAGATGAATTCTTAATTAATCAAAACAAATTTGAAATTTTTAGATCTTACTCTAAACCAATGTCTAATACATTTCTTCTTTCTTACCCGTAGGTTTGAATTTCTTTATTCCTACACGGAATTCATCGAAAAATGGATTTTAATGATCCGTTTGCAGCCATAGTAAGCCGTATCATAGTTAATTATTTCTAAAATTTCTTTATTTTCAATTATTGGAAATAAAAATTTGTATCTTCATATATTTCATCGAAAAACTTCTGTATATTTTTGGATGGAGTATTTAATAAAGTATCTTCATGAATCCTTTATATTTAGATAGAGTATTAAATTATCGTCACCCATATAAATCTAATTTAGCATATTTTTATAAAAAATAAAATATCTTTATTAAAAAAATTATAATAAAGTTATTGGCATATTATAGTAGTCATAAAATACATAGAAAAGAGAGAATCCAATAAAAACACACTAAAAGTTTTATCTTATTTAAGTTTCAATACATAAAGATAAGTGTATCATAACTTATTCTTATTATTTGGGTTTGTGTTATAGATTTAGAGAACATGATTTAAGGAGTGTATCAGAAGGTATTATTATTATTTGGGTTATATATTTAGAAAGCGTGATTTAAGAGGGAATTATATGTTTTTAATAAAATATGTTGAAATTTTAAAATAATATTATATAATATTTTAAAATATTTTTTGAAATTAAATAAAAAATAAAAAAAATAAAAGGTGATAAGTCAAAATTAAAATATACATATTAAAAACAGCTGAACCTAATTAAAAACAAGAACCATGCTGTGGTAATGTCCTTGACATTGCCACCAACTTTGTGGCTAGCTGTGAAGAGAATTTTTTGGCAATGGAAACACTTGTTGAAGGTGTTGTGTTTTTGCACTTGATATGATTTCAATTATCGGTTGATGCACAATCATGGATTCCTTGAAAGGAACTTTAGATGCTACATAACATTGAAAAAACACGGAACCTCTAACTTTAGGTGACAATTAGAGGTACTTCCCTAACTTATTCGAAGATGAAGTAAAAAGACAAAAGTTAGGTAATTGAATGGGGTTTCTTAGTATATAATGTTTATCTATATAAAATTTGTGTAAATGATTATAAAATTAATTTCCATTAAATTGGGTTTTGAAATTTTCAACAGAGCATAACATATATGTTTGTGTGGGTGCAACACTATATGAAGTAAATAATGTCATTTTTGGATAAACTCTTGCAAAGATATAAAGGACAGATGGTACTAGTGCAACACTATTTTTCAAAAAAATTCATGAATTAATTTTTTATTATTAATTATTGAAGTATGAAAATTTTGAAACAAAAACGTTCTATGTGGGTGCAACACTTTAGAGGAAAAACTTAATGAAATTATTGATTTCTATATATAAGATTGTAGACTTCTCTCTCCTCTAGTGCACCATATAGTTTTCTTGCGAAATGGTGACAAAAATTTCAAGAGTTATATGAAATAAATCGATGTATCTATTTTAGAAAACTGTGTGTCATTTAGAAAAATAATAATAAATAAATAAAACATACATATTTAGGGAAAAATTACATATTCAAAATTTTTAGATCGTATTCTACAATATTCTATATTTTCATAAAAAAAATATTGTGTTTGTCATAGAAAAAAATGCCATCGAAACTGAGCATATCCATGGAGTTCTGAATTACAGGAAATAGCCCTAGTTTATGTTTCCTAGCCAATAGGTTTAGTAGTCCGAAGCTATTTCCGAACATCATGCCAAGCCTTCTTCTTGCCGAAATTTTATATTTTTACAAAACGCATATGCGTTATAAAATGCGTATGCATTTTATATCGCATATGCATTTCACTACGTTAATTTAAAAAATAATTTTACATATACATTGGTCTTGTAACACCATACACTTTCTCCCTCTATAACCAACCATCCCCCCTTTGTCTATCCAACACACATCCACATACCATCTCTCCATTTCTATTTCTCTCCTTTGACATCCCTCTACCTCTATAGCCATCCCT
>LPNX011115841.1:228745-246948 GCA_001517045.1 Pseudotsuga menziesii | reverse complement strand
CTCTCTCTATACCCCCCCTCCATCCATCCCTCTCCTCCCTCTCACTCTTGAACCCCCCCCCCCATTTGTCCCTCCAACCATTATGCTATATCTTTCCTCCATTGATTATCCTATATATTTCTTACACCCAATAATCCCTACCTCCTATATATCTCCCTCTCCCTCTCCCAACCCCCCTATATCTCTTACCCTGCCCGTCCTCCCTCCCACTTATATTTATTCCCCTCCCACTTATATTTCTCCTCCCTTCATTCCCCCTTTCATATCTCTCTCCTAACCATCCCTACCTTCTCCTTATATTTATCCTCACTTCATCTCCCCCATATCTCTCCCCTACCCATCTCTCCCTCACTCCCATGATTCCCTCTACACCTTTCTCTCTCTCCTTTCACTCCCCCTCCTCTTTTAACTTAATCAATGTAATGTCAATTTCTCTAATGTCAGAAGCACTACATCACATATGCAATATATCACTTATGCATTATATCAAATATGCGATATGATAATCAAATTTTACATAGTGACCATTAGGTGTAAAAAATTGTATACATAACGCATGTGTGTTATAATGCATATCTGTTAAAATGAACCTATGTTATATCGCATATGCGATATTTGTTTTATAAAAAAAAATTGGGTTGTGAGCTGTGGGCCAGTTTTATTTTAGAAAAATACAAAATCCCTCTGAACCCTTGCACAGAGAACTATTCAACCTATCATTTCATCATTTATTATACTAATCCATAGGTATTGTACAAGTTTGGGTGGATTTCAATGGGGAATGTACATAATAGAGGCCGAAAATCAGCATGGAAGGTGCTTACACTGGAAGAAGCTGAAAAATAAAGAAGAGGGAAGAATCAAGAAATCATCGACATTCAATCGAAGAGAAAATACTTCCCATTCCCACTCAACAGGTGAAGCATACCAATTCAATAGAAAATACAATGTTGGATGTACCCTAGAGCAAGAGCCAGAGCGCAGAAATTTGATAGTGGATAATACCATACATTCTCCAACTACCCACATTTCAGTATTGAATTCAATGGATGTAACACCACGCTTTGCATCAAATACTTATGCCTTAACATATCGGGGAAACACACAGATACTTGATGTAGAGGTTGAGGAGGATAATACAATGTTAATGGAAGCTGGTGATGGGGAAGATGAAAATCATGGTGCATTATTAAGCGAACAAATTTGTGAAGAGTTCAATCATTATGTTCTTGACAATGTAAATGTTTCTTCACAACAACCATGCTGGGTGGTTCAATATCCTAATCGAAGTTATCAGCATGTAGTGGATGTAAACATCACTCTATCATTTCAAATGGAAAAAAATATTGCATCAACACGAAAGATAACTCCTAAATGCATACAAGTGGATGAGAGTGAATTCACTTCCATGGAAGGTAAGGTGCATAAACACACTCCTTCGTCATTGTTCTCAAATAATGAAACAATATTTTGATAAAAAATATGAAACTGGTAAATGCCAATTGTTTTTTGCTTTGATTAAATCTAGTTGTATGGAAACTGTTAGAAGAAATTTAGGCATAAGAACATTAAAGAATATCGAATAAATTAATCACAGTGTTAAATATTTTACTGCTGCATTCACATCGATTCGTAAAAAAACTCATTCACTAGACTGTAATGTGGCTCACCGCATCTTAGCTGAATCAATTGTAAGTAGATCCACAAGACAATTTCATTTACTTAAATGCACATAAAAATGCATGCCTCTACATCCAAAGACACTTAAAAAATATTTAGTAAGAAGAGACAACCTTGATGTAGAGGGACAAATGGAAACAGTATGGGAATTTAGCGGTAGGTTTCCCCGTAAATACATGAAGATAGTTGAAGCAATGAAGGGACTGGTGCACACATTTTGGCATGATAACACTTGACCTTGTTCTAACAAAAAGGATGTCTTAAAAAGTTGTAGGGGTTTTATGAATAATGAAATGCATTTTAAACATTATATTGACATGAAAAAAATTCAATTGTTTGATATGTTTAAAATTTCCCATGTAGAGATAAGGATTGAGAAAATATCTTTTGAAAGATGCAAGCCTCGGTATGTTAGAATCAATAACATCTGGAACACTTGTTTTTGTAGGTACCATGTATATTTTGATATATATTATCATACTTTTAAACATATACGTCATTTTTTTCATCCCAACCATGTGCAAGAATGCTCAAGTACAGTACCACCAATGTCATCTAGAGATTTCATCCATAGCATAATGTGTGTGAGGAAAGATGGGAAGACATATTAATTAAAACAATGTGTAGAGAGTTCTTGCAACAAATTTGGTGGGCTATCATTATGGTCTGATTGCGTCCATGTGAGTTAAGATCAACCATTCATGAATACAATTGTCGAGAAGCAGAACTATTAGTATGAGACATATCAGCTACATGATGGGAACGAAAGCGGGGAGACTAAATTGGGGTGCATCCATGGAGGTGCCTTACAATTTTTGGCAAGGTAATTTTGAAAAAAAAGAAAAAAACGTATCCTCGATCGAGGTTTTATGAAATCCTCAATAGAGATTTTGATAAACCCTCAATCAAGGTCTTCATACCTCAATCGAGGGTTTACCACTAGCTCGATCGATGGTTAAATAAAACCTCAATTGAGCTTCCGACCTTGATCGAGGTTCCTATTAAAAAAACTTATAAAAAAGGCCGCAGGCAACTGCGGCCATTTTGTCAATTTTTTCCATAGAATCCCCTCGATTGAGCAACCAGAGACCTCGATCGAGCTGCAGTGCCCCTAGAGACCTTAAGCGAGCTACTACGCAAGACAGACCCACCCCTACCTTTCACCACGATGTCAGAGCAGAGAGGTAACACCCAAACCTTGTTTTTTGAAATTTAAATGGAATTTTACTTCTTTTTTTTTAAGTTTTAAAATGTTAGGTTAAAATAGAAAAAAATCATTTTTATAAATGTTTTTAAGTTACTTTTTTTTTTGTCTAATATGTTTGAAATGTGTGTCGACAAGCAGAAATGCTGTCGGATTTTTATAAAATTGTATTTGAAATTTGTTATTTATTTAAAATTTATTGTTTTTGTTTTATATATATTTTTCCAACCGATATTGTTTATGCGGCCAGTTTAATTTTTAATCTGTGCCGAGAAAGAAAAAATGTTACCCAAATTTTTTCAATCCTCCAAGAATACACGGAGGATTGAAAAAATGAAAATTTGTTAAATTTAAAATTTAAATTTTTAGTTTGTATAAATATTTCTATCAACTGGCAGCATTTATGTTGTCAGTTTAATTTTGAAATGTTTGTCGGGCAAGCATAAATGTTGCCTAATTGTTTTCAATCCTCTGAGAATACACAGAGCATTGGAAAAAATCCAAACCCTAGACGCGAGACAATCATGAACCTTAAACGAGGTAAGCATTTATTTAAACAACCCATATATTTTACTTTAAATATTTTGATATATATTCGAATATATATATATATATATATATATATATATATATTCGAATATATATATATATATATATATATATATATATATATATATATATATAAACTATTTAATTAAATAAATTATAATTATAATTAAAATATTATATTATATTAATTCATATTTATATTTTGTATATATATTTTATATTAATTCATAAATATGATAGGTATGTTTTGACTTATTAGTTGACATATTTTAATTGTAGTTTATTGAAAAGTGTATTTATGTATTTTGGTTTTTTTTAAGGTCAAACAAAAGTATGGTGAAAATGTGGATCATCTTTTTTTGGACAAATTTTTTAAGGAAAAAATATTAATAAATAAGTGTGTAAATTTGAAAAAAAATATCAAATTAAAAAATTAATAGAAATTCATGATTTAATTTTTATTAAAGAATATCAAATTAAAAAATCAATAGAAATCCATAATTTAAGATAAAATTACATTTTTAATATTTTTTAGAAAAAATATATAGATTTATATTCAACATTTTGAAAATTACAAATTATAAATTTAGCATATTTTAAAATAATAGTAAAATATATTATTAATAGAATATATAAATTTATGCATTGAACTATGGGAAATTGGAATTGTAATTTAATTTTTTAAAGATGGATGAAAGAATTAATTAAATACATAAGTCGTGATTTTAAATCATAAAAAAATTGAAATTATATTTATTTAAAATTTATTTAAAAAGTTGAAATGAAATAATTAACATACTATATTGACTGGAGTATAAGTTTTCATTTGTAAAGATAAAATTAATGATATAATTATAGTTTTACAAATTAATTTAAAAATATAATTATATTTTTAAAATATAATTATATTTTTAAAATGTATATAAATTAATTTACATAATTATAATTTTAAAAATTAATTTCAAATTCTATTTTTTTTTAAATGTTTATGAAAGAGTTAATGAAATATATAAATTTAAATTTTAAATTTTAGAAAATTAAATTAATATTTTAAAGATTTAAAAAAATGAAAATATTAATAAAATATATAAGTTTTGATTTGAACTTATAGAGAAGTGGAACAATATCTTTTTGTTTTAAGGAAACTGAAATCTAAGTATTGTGGTTTTTCTTGTTTTTCAAATGAAATAAATAAAAACAAAAAATAAATAAAACATGAAACTTGTTATTCAAGTGTAAATGAAAGTTACCTAGGACAATATCATAGAATCTCTAGCCTCTTGTAACAAACATACATTCCACCAACAACAATCCAGAAGCAACCAACATTCCCTATGTAGGCTAAAACAAGACTAAAGCACATGGCATGACTGACTTGTACCTAGTAGGAAAAAATCGAGATAGGTAGAATGTTGAACATATTGTTGTATCTTTTCAGAATATCTTTGATGAAATGGTTGACTTGCACCTAGTGAAAAAAAATGATATCGAGATAAATTATGTGTATAGGTAAAGTTTTAAAAAAAATGAAATGAGAAGTTAGAGACTGTTACTAGATTGGGATGAAAAGTTAGAGCTTAGAACTAAGCGAAAACCATGAGTCCCAAGAACACTTTTCCATTCACACACATTACATGAATGATCAAGCTCAACTATCTGTGAAAAGAACATTTGTATGTGCCATTTCCTTATTGATTCTGCTCACACTCATGATCCTTCTCCCATTATTAATGTGCACCATGTGATGATATATTAATCATCTAAAATCTACACCTTTACTATTGACATATTTATCATTTATCTTATATTGTATGTTTACTACATTTATTATGCCTTATTTCATGCATATGCATCTCTACAGTGAGGTTCTTCAGTTCGCCAAAGGCAGAGCACTAGAGGATCTGAGACTATTCCTCGCCTCAGAGGTTGGCAAAAGACTCGTAAGTATACAATTGCGCATGATGTACTCTTTATTGTTAGTTACATAAAATTAAATTGTTTCACATGTGTACATTTAATCATCAACTTGTATGTCTCTATTTTCATAGGTTCACCCAGGTGTTTTACACCGACACACGCTCCTGCTGGGGAGACGAGTCGCATCTGCTCTATGCATGTGAGCGGTGAGGAGGATACTGCTAGTGTCGGTGGGGAGGTTCCCCACAAGATAGGTACATTAAATGCATATATATTTTTCTTTTAGTTATCAATACCTTTAATTTATATTGATTTCAAATTAACCCACAATTGATGTATGTATTTTGACTGACATTTATGTTTTCATCTAATTTTTAGGTGTTTCACAACAGGGCCCCGACCCTCCCGAAGAAGCACCATGGGAGGATGAGATCACATGCATCACATTGCAAGACATTACTAGTCAGTGTGACTATTTGCGGATTAACAGTCGCTCCATTTCATACCACTCTCCCACATCACGTTCGATGTGGATGATGTTATAGGTAGTAGACAATCTAGTGAAGGTCTACAGGTCCATCAGACCATTGAGATATCTTTGGGCCTCTGCATGGTAGAGAACAAGGACCATAGTGATGGGTCCTGATAACTGGGCCATGGTGAGAGATGCAACAGCTGGCCATGATGTGAAGGAAACATTATTTGATATCCCTCCTGACCGCATCACTGGTTAACCGCTTAGATTCAAAAAGTTTAAGCTAGATGTTGCAGGGCCTTATGTACATGACATGTTTATTGGAGTATGGGGCATGTTTCCCCACCCTAAACAGGTCCCACTATACTTTTCAAAACATATATATGTAGATTTTGTCCTAGAGATGCATCCAGATTACACCAACACACCCTCAAGCTTCTCTGGTGCTAGTGGGGGACGTAGTCATGCATGTCCTAAGGCTAGGAGAGACCCTAGATCTCATCCAGAGCCAGAGTCTTTGGTAGGTCTCCCTAATAGGAAAATTCTTACGAAAGATGATGTAGCTGAGTCATATCGGCTAGCAATTGAGGAGAAAAGTGCATTAGCAGAAGTGACATGCATGACAATGCATGGTACCATGATTGTTGTGCAAGAAAAGAGACGCAGAGAACCCACTGCACCTACAGATATTGAGTTATAGTGGGTGGCCAATGATGTTCTCAACATTCTTGATAACGACACAGTATTGCAGTATGATATCATGGCCCACAATGCATATTTTGGACTGCATCATAGATGCAAACCTCGATCGATGGGACAGGTATATCTTTATTACAATCATTTGATTGTTGTCATTTTGATTGTCATCATTGTAATATGATCCTCAAATGAATCATTTTTTTAACTAATATTTTTCTTTTTGTTAGACCTCCATGCAGGAGCCCAATTTTATGGAGGTCCTATTTGGCAGTGATGCATCTGTTTGAGGTCCAGCTGTAGTTCTGTCTTCCCACGTTGATGAGGTATGTGTTAATTGTCATCCTAAATTGAATTTCTAAATGGGTCAATTATTCAAGACGTAATATTTTGGTTTGTTCTAACTTTCGTCATTTATCTTGTTCATATTATACATGATAGAGGCAAGGGAATTGCACAGGATTCTACACAACCCCGCCCGAGTCCTACTCATGACACGCCAATTGACAAGCTACTAGTTATTTATGTTCGAATTGTTTGCATATTTATGTTCAAATTATAATTTACATGTTCAAATTGTAATTCTCAATTTCAAATTGTAACTCATTAATATAACTATTTTTATGTCATGGAAACAGACACAGACATAGGAAGCTATAGATGAGGGCGTTGAAGCCGTCATGATGTTTACGGGTGAGTGGGTTTCCACTCATCATATGGGTCGCAATGAAGGGTTGTCTTGGTAGATACCTAGCCTCCCAAACCTGACACTCAACTCGAGCGAGGTGAGTCCATAGATCTGTGTTTCAAATATATATTTAATTTTTTGTCACATTCTACATGTAATTTAAATATGTGGTATATAACTTACGTGCAGAGTTCACGGTTTTAACTTTTGCAGTTCTCATACATGGGAAATTTTATTTGTGATCTGCATGAGAAAGGCCACAGGCATAGTGCATCTAGCGGTAGTGGCCATGATGATCGATCTCTCGATCAATGGCATAGGGGTGATTTGTAGACTGTGTTATTTGTGGACTTTATTATTTTGTACTTTATATGTGTGTGTGTGTGTGTGTGTGTGTGTGGACTTTTTTTGAACATGATGGTCTGTTAAATGTTTTAATTATTTGCAGTTATAGTTTAAAGTTATTTACATTTTACAATTTACAATCTTAATGTTATTTAACAATCCTTAATGTTTTAAAATCTTACTAAATTGTACAATTTTGCAATTTGATAAATTACAAGTTTACAAATTTTACAATGTTTACAGAGTTTACAAGTTTGCAAAATTGTCAATCGAACGCAATTTATGATTTTTAACATAACTTACAATTAAAAAGTTACAAAATTACAACTTTACAATGTAAGATCTACTAGGTGAAAATTACAACTACAATGTAAAATTTGATTTCGTTTACAAAAAAAAATTACAGCTACAATTTTAAATTTGGTTTCATTTGTAAACAAAATTACAAGTTTGCAAAATTGTCAATCAAACGAAACTTACAATTTAACATAAATTACAATTAATATAAATTGCAATCGGTATATTTAATGAGGATGCAATAAATGTATGTGTTGTTATTTGGATTTCATATCACTAACAATTTACAAGTTTACAATTTACAACTTTTCTACAATGTAACATGTAATTAGAACTTTGCACAAATAGAGTGTGATATACATGTATTTGCACAAATACACAAAAAAAACATTACATAGACAAAACTGAGCTTCCATAACATGGTCTTAGGAAATTGTTGGTATTCCTAGCTATAGGTGTTCATGCACATAGAGTATATGTGAATGAAAATACTCTCATATATAAGTTTACAAAAATAACATTTAAATACAAATGATATATTTTAGAAGAAATATTAATTTGCTACATTTCAAAAGCATGTCAACTATGTCAACATCAAAAGTAGCATATAACTTTCATTCATCCTACCAATCAGTTATAGGAATGCATGTCTCCATAATATGATCATGGTCAACTACTGACATCTTCCATCTCTTTGGTTCACCACTCTTCACCTTGATTTCAACGAGATGTATCCTAGCTGCCACCACCAAATGACTATACTAACAAGATTTATATTCAGGCATGAAATCTCTGTAAATAATATAGTAACCTTTTTTTTCACTTTTTCAAAGAAGTGGCCCATCATAACTAGGTCACCAACTTGGTATGTTAACTCTCCATTGACATAGGGAAGCACCAACTTGCTTTTGATTTGTGTACACCGCATTAAAAGGTATGCCACATGTTCATAATTTGTCGATGGTGCAATTACAACAAATACATCACCTGCATCAAGATTTTCAAATATTAAACAAATCTTAAATATATATATGCATGTGTACAAGACTATAGGTTTAAACATTCAATCAACTATCATGTACCTTGCTTAACCAAATTAGAAACCCGACCATGATCTAGTGAAAGAACTGCCTCATCAATGTGCATATCTTGCCACATTGGAATTGGATGTGGCCCCTTTGGATTAAGAGGGAAATATTTTCATTGTTTGACATATGTATCGTTCATGTATTGATTAACCCCAAGTCCATCGGTGTCAATGCAGAACTGATAAAAACATGCATGCTTCCTCATTTCAATGAAAAATATGTCGCCCATGTCTTTTCTATGAACTAAATGTAGTTCTCTCCTATGAGGTATGGTCTCGCAATACCATGGCATGGATCTATTCACATCACCAAGGGAAACATCCCCAAAAAAACCTGCATCGAATAAAAAACATCAAATATATATATATATATATATATATATATATATATATATATAATACAAAACATATATATATAGTTCCTACCTGTGCACCATCCTTGCTTGTTCATGACCTTGGTGACCCAAATTTTGTGTGCAGCAATCAACTACTTCTGCTGAGCACTTGAGTCGAGATGCACTATGACTCATTTGGTACCTCCGAAGTGCTTGTTTCACACATGCACCTGTGCCATCATGCTCACCCTTTTTGTGTCATGTTTCAAAAAAGCTTCAGGTGTGTCAAATACATGTCGTTGTGAAGACGACTCAACTAATAAAAGGAGCTTTTCGATTTGAACTGCCCTACACATCCCTCTGACCAAATCCAGTGTTCTGTAAATGACACCCCATTCTTTTTTAATGTATCATAAATGAACCCAAACCAGTGTTGAAAAAACAACGTGTCATTCTCATGATCATCACTGACATAAAAATGGTATTCCTTGATCACATCATGTGACTGACGAGTGCTATCCCTATCATCAATGCTCGCCTGAGCATGTCTATACAATACATGTACAAAGATGGACACCTGGTTGGAGTGATAATAATCACTTTGTATCTCTCTCTCTGGAGCAAATGTGTAATTCTCAACAAATTCTACCATCGATAGAATTGTTCCTGGCTCAAAAACCTCGCGAGAATGCTTAAATTCTAAATCTTTCCACCTAGACATGTGGGAGTGTTTAATGTATTTGTAAATATGACTTTGAAACCTATCCATAGAGTCTGAAATAGGAATATCATCCCGAGCAAGTCAATCCTCTTAGATGGAACATGTGAAGAAGATGATTGATTCGTGGAGACATACAAATATATCTTCCACTTAACTGTGATATCTGAAAATCTAAGGTGTGTTGGATTGATACAAAACTTCCTATGGAACAATGCCAAATCATCACATTCATGGCATCTTCTCCCACCTATAGAAATTTTAATGAAAAACACATTTTCAGGATTCCTATTGCATAGTATCATAGAAATAAAATCCCGCATTGTGTGAGGAGCTGGTTCACCATCCTAATGGTTTTGGTAAAAATCCACAAATGTGTCGTAGTATAACTGGAATTCAATGTGGTATTAACAACAACTCTCCCGAATTGTATTCATCCTAATATACCACGATTTCAACTTACTGAACATGGTAAATGAGATCTAGACACCAGTATTTGATTCTTTGAATTCCTTAAACAAAGCAACTCCTGTCATCTCCATAACATGCTGTCAATGCTCCTTATAAATGTCTCTACCAGAATGTTGTCGCAGGACATGTTTCGATCTAGTATAGCATGAGAATGGTCGTCCCAATACTCTATCCCTTCTCTCTGATTCCCTCTTCCATCCTATCTTTATATGCTTCTCTACATATAAGAGCCCAACAAGAAGCTTCATAGTTTTCATCTATCTTTACCCTGAATTTAGTGTATTTGTGCAGTGTTTTTCTTGAAACATGGAGCAGCTTTGACATTGTTGCGACCATTCAATTTCTTGAGGTGCTTTGTGCCACAATAGAAGTTGTAATTTCCCTACAAGCAACACGGATATCAGTTTTTCTTGACTTTCCAAATGAAGATAGTGCAGTTGTTACATTTTATATTACATTCTCAGATGCATTTTTATTTTTAATATCCTTAAAACCCAACAACTTTGTGGCATGTTTCAATTTTTTTTGTTTTATAAATCCATGTAGGATTTGAGCTTGTGTAATCATTGATTGTTGTTCAAAGTACAACTTGATTATGTTACTAACATGCTCTTTGATTCTTCGATCAAGGGTCAGGTTCCTGAACTCTTCTTGAGTGGAATCATCCAACCCTCTTAAACAATTAGCATCCATTCCAATGTCATTGAAGCTCCCACTTACTCTTGAGAAATCAGAGGGTGCACAATCCTATGATGGCTGGCCATGATATAGCAATAAATCAATACAAACTCAAAATAAATACAATCTCAAGAATAAATACAAATAAATGCAAGCTCAAGAATAACATTTTATTTTACTTATCATATTGTCATTGCTAGTTAAAAAAATAGAAAATAAATTATACGAGCTTGAATAACATTTTTTTAAGTTAATCATATTGCCATTGTTTGTTAACAAATTAACAAATAAATACAAGCTTGAATAACATTTTATTTTATTTATCATATTTGTTGATGTATATGTAACTTCAGAATGTATTTCACTTGTATTTCTTATACATTGTGACCCGATGTTTATTCCGGGATGTACTTGAGTCATGTCATGCCTCGATGTTGCTATCGGGAAGATCTATAATGTAAACAAGTCATGTCAATTCATTGAGGGTAACCCTCCTATTGTCTAAGGGTTAAAGTCCCCGAAGTTCCAGGGCACTACGGTTATTAGATTCTCCTAGTGAGGTCGGCCCTAGTAGGGTTTTAGTCATGTTAGGATTAGTATAAATAGAGAGCTGGACTCTCTGTTTATCACACAACTCATACACACTCAAGTGTAGCGCATAGTTGAGGAAGGAGAAGACACTGGGGCTAGAGAAGAAGAAGGTTACTGCTGTCAGGAGATCTCTTGCTGTTTTGGGTTCTACTTTTGGTGTTGATTCTTTCTCAGAGGAAGTTGCGGGGTTTTCACTATTTATGGTTTCCCCGAGGATAAACACTGTGTTCATTATCTCTTGTGTTTGATTGATGTACTTGTTATTATCTCAGTTAAAGATCCTAATGTTATGCTAGCTTAATGATAGAAAAAATAACAATATTGTCATTGTTTGTTAGGATTTTTAATGAGAATCATAGTACATGTGTCCCTCTAAAGTTTAGGAGTGTCGTCGACAAGGACTTCGATGGTAATGATCCAAAGAACCAAACTGAGGGGATCACCCCCTAAGGCGAGAGGAAGAACATGGTGGACAAATGACAGTTGTAGTAGTAAATGGAGATGAATATGGACCCTAGTTTAAATCAGATTCCTAATGGTTGAAAGGTAGTCACTCAGTGTCACATGCCCCAATTTTTGTAAAAAAACAATATTATATTATTTGATTTTATTTGACAATATGTTAAATTTTATGCTAAGTTGTAATTGATGACTCAACAGAGTCAAGGATATTTAATGTAATTCTGAATATTTTTATTATTAATAAATAAAGGAGGAGACAATAGCTTAGGAGAGCTGTTAAAAGAGTGTTTACTAGTCAAATTGATGGAGGAGACTGGGTGTAGAGAAAACAGACATGTGGAAGCATCCTCAAACCACTTCCAACTATTACAGGTGGCAACCTCCCTACATTTGGGGTCATGATTCCCCAAGAAAGTGGAATCAAAGCAGGTGGCTCAATTAATGAAAACTGACCCAAAAGACCTAGGAAATCTTTATAAACGTTCCCATTGAAGAGAGATGAGGCTGCTCATTATAGAGAAGTGATCATTCAGGTGAATGTACTTCAGAGAAATTCAATGGAAGGTAATTGTGGAAAGAGTTTGAGGGGATAACTGCTGAGTGATCCAGTGCAGCTTTTAAGCTGAAATATTTTAGTGCTGATCAGTCTACTGTTTGCATGCTCCACCAGTTCTCATTCAAGAAGACCAGGAATAGGCTTGGGGGTCAGGAGGAAGCATTATTTGAGCACTCTATAGGAGTTTGGTAGGGAGGAATGACCTCCTAACACTGTTGTTGTCTATCCTAATCAGGTTCTACATTATTTGTTTTACTGTGTTAGATAGATAAATCTGAATCTGACTTTTAAATGAATGTTAAATATTCAGTTTGTAAATTGATAGAATGGAAAATAATTCTAGTCTGTGTTTTTCACACCTGGAAGGACCAGGCCGTACTCCAGCACAGATAGAGTATTTACAATAGATGAAAGAATATGTTAAGAGACTGAATAGAATAGATATGGTTTTACATTTTGTAGTAGCAGAGTAATTTATTTCAGTATGTAGGTTATTATTAAAAAGAATAATGATTTGGTTATCTATCTTTATTGTTTTAACAAGCTTATTTATGTAAACATATTGGAAAAGAAATAGCAGCAATTTAGTACAAGTAGAACGAATAAGCGATAAAAGAATATCTTAGTAGATAAGATTGTGTATTTACAGATAGTAGATTAATTTTTATTCAAGCTAAAATATTATGGAGATTAAACTATATTATGATAGGCTTATATTTCTCTATTTCCACTTAAGTAACTGAATGAAATGTAGCAAGATAATCACATTAGTGTTACATATTTTACATATCGTTAAGAAAATAAACAACTACTAATTACACAGTTTAATTTCTAACAATATCGTTTAAATATAGAACTAGTATTTACTATAAACAAATAAGGTTAAATTTAAAACTACTTAGATTAAAAAGAGTAACCGAGTTACAGAAATTATGCTTTATCATTTTTTTAAAACTCTGAGCATTTTCCACTAGACAATTTATTAAAGAAAACAAATAAAATATAAATAAATAACTAGTATAAAACTAATTAACACCTATGCAAAAATTAATTATAATTATTAGACAGGATTATACCTGTAATTATACAACTTCAGGGTCAAAACCCTAACCAAGTTATTAAACTATTATAAATAAAAACTTCTAAGTTACAAACCATATACTTGGATAATAATAATAAATATAATTAATGAGTCTACTGTAAACTATTACTATGTTTTCTGAAACAAGTGTACATTTACACAACACACTTATAATATTAATTCAACCAAATTAACAAGCAGTAGAACCAAATCATTAAATAACTGAAAAACTTATTTAGACAAGGGTTTCATTTCAGGAAAAACCCTAGCTTGTATTTTTCGAACAAGTAAGATTAATATTATAAGTTATGCACTATGAATAAGTTACAGTCCTTATAACAACAATGTATACTAATAAAAGATTGTTTAGACAGAACATTCTTTAGTAACAGTTGAATAGGGAAACCCTATTGTGCACAGAAAGTACATTATACAAGATTGCTGCAAAAACGAGACAGAGCTCGAGGTAAAAATATTTCTTAAAAACCCATTGTAATACATTGACAGGACGTAAGGTTGCATAACTTAACCAGTTTACAACACCCATCCCAGGCCAGTGTACCCATCATTGTGGCATGGGTTTTCAAAAACAAAATTAACATTCAATTTATCAAAACCTACATTATTGTGAATTATTTATAAGTTAAGAAAAGAGTAGTACAAGTCATGGCATCGAATGACAGAGCCACCCTACTATATGCAAGGGTTGATAGCGAAAAACCAAACTTAAAAACTAAAGACCAAACATCCCAAGACTGGAGGAACTGAGGTCGAGACTTCTTCCCAACTGAAACCATTTTTGTTTTCCCTAAGTCTGTACAAGAAGGATTTTGCCACTTTGTAACCGGGGCTTACCCATAGGACTTGATGCCAATCCAAACTTGGAGAGGGTTCTTTCCAGCATAAGGATGAGATGTAACCTGCAGGTAGAGACAAAACCTTAGTTAGAAACTGAGTGGTATAATGTAATTGTAACTTAAAGAAAAAATTAAAAACAACTGTAAAACAAATTATTACCTAGAATTGATGAATGTCAAGGCCACGGAGGAACGAGCCATCACATCAAACTAGCACCACAAAAAACATAACCCTCGTGCTCACAAGTGACAAAGGCGATGGGATCACAATACATCTACACCCATGACTGGAGCAAGGTTAAAACTTGGCAATGGCCATGCAATAAATCGATACTACAATCCACTGACAGAGAACAACTACACACACAACAAGTATTACATACAGAAGGAAAACCTAATGCGAGCTGTGAGTATTGCAACCCCCACTTTAGAATGGAAAGACCTCTCTACACACAACAATGGAGCTAGATACAAGCTTAAGCGATACCTCATGGACGCAGTAAACCAGACAGAACAACGACTAAACCCTTGACAAGAATGAGAGCTAGGGTTGCATCATGAGTTTTAAGTTATGCTTTGCACGGTGGTAAACATTCCACGTGCCCACCAAATTATTCCATCCACCAAGGGGTCGAATGATATAGTTGTCACTACATTGTCGGGACAACAGAATTATTGTTAATAATTTACATTATGCATAGAATGATAAGGTAATATATAAAGCCAATATCGTATTGTTTCAATGAAGTCAAACCATGATAATGAATGAGGATTTGTACTATCATTTAACCTTATATTATAAACCTTGAAATCTTCTTTGGTAAAGAACCAAAATGTGTATTGCATCGATGCCCTTGTTTCATAAAGATCTTATAGTCTTTCTTAATAAAACTTTTAAGAAAAGATCGATAGTATAATAGAAGTTTTGAGCAGGATTGTTAGTGCCTCTATTGACCCTTTATATAACCATGAACTATGCATGGTTATGTTGTTATAACTAGATATAAATCAATAAGGTGTTTATAGAAATAAATAATATATATACCCTAGTATAACTCTTACTTTTTGTTAGTATAGTCTACAGTACTGAGGGTAAGATAAATCTCTTATAAGTACATGATCTATAGTCTTCATAAGATACCAAGATCTATGATGAATCAAACCAAGGTTAGGTTGGTCTTGCGAGTTTAAGATAGTAAACTATCTAGGAATTTATTGCATCACCTTTACTTATAAGTAAATAGTAGGATAATGTAAAGTTCATCGCATTACTAGGTCATGAAGAAAATCAGAAAATATAAGTCACAACTTGACATTATTCATGCAGAGGATCACTTATAAATTTAATGCAATTATAAGTTGATAAACTTCCTCTACTGAAGCTAAATAAAAGGTAAAGCTAAGGGCTCTGTATAAGTTTGCTTCTTAGAAATACTTAGGTCTATTTCCTTACTTATAAGCAGTGTTGTAATTTTATAAATAGTAACAGCAATAAACTTTAGTTTCAGTAAGAGTATTGTTATGCTAAATCTTGAGCTCTATTAAGGACTAGAAATAGCTTAGAGTAATGATAGAAAGCATTTTAATCTAAGTAGCGGTCATTCTTATAATAGACAATCAATAGTGTAAAGATATTGATCATAACGACATGCATATAAAATAATGATATAGTTGCAACACAAATAAGGAGAAGGTACTTTACCTCATAGAACCCTTGAATTTAATTAAGCAAACTTTTACTTTAGTAGTATATTTTTATGCTAAAAGAAGTATATCTGGATTAACTCCTTAATAAACTCTTACTGGGTCAAAATTTACCTTTCAAGCCTGTAAGATCCAGAATTCCAGAAAAGTTAGCAATCGCTAAGTAAGCCCCAGTTAGAAAGTAACTTCTCACCTACTTGAAAAAAACAAACTATTAGTGTAATTAGAAACAACTTGATGCAGATTATTTACATCACATATCGAAATTAAAATAGTATTAATCTATATGTGTTTAAGTTAATGGTTACTTTTGTTAACTGTTTCATTCTTTCTATTAGCTGCTAGCAGTTATCTAACTGCGACTATAAACAGTTTATGTTACATCAAAAAAAATTATTTTTTTTGAAAATTTGGGGTTTTCACACTCGGCCACCAAGGCTATCTCAGGATTGAGTATTGGGGCAATACCCCTCACTTTATGGCACAGGTAAAACAACTAACCACTTGGAGACAAACAACAACTCTTTGGTTTTCCTCATAGGTGGGAATCTACTCAATATGGTAGGGGTCGTTGCTCTTTTCACTTGGAAAGTCCCCTCAATTCCCAACTACTTCAGGTTTCCTATGGTACTCCTCATAATTAGTTTTAGGGAAAATCCCAAGTACTTACCACAGTTGTTGCGGATGAGACTTATGTCCCAAATCGGATGTTATTGAGTAAATTACGTTATTAAGTAAAATAGGTTACTCTACCTTACTATCCCATTGATGTAAGGTTGGTGCTTCTGCACACTAATGTGATTGTAATTGTAACTTTTTATTTTCTTTGAGATCATCATTGTCATCAATGCTTAAAGCCATATGATTCCTAGTCATTTACATACATGATTGTAATGTAATTTAATTGTAATTGTAATGTGATTGTAATTGTAATTGTAATTGTAATGTAATTATCATCATTATCATAATGTAATGTAAAATTGTAATTTGAACACTATGAAAATTTTAATATATGAATATGAAATTAAAATCATATTAAAATCGATGAAAGAAGAGATAAGGGTATAGAAAAGATGAAGAGAATAAGTGCAATGTTAAGAGGAGAAGATGCAAGTCAACCTATGATGGTGCAATCAACTCTCATTGAGAACAATCTTTGTAATTTTTAACATAAAAATTATATATATGTGAGTCTATATTATCAAATTATAATTCATTTACATGTGAGGTTATATCATCAATTTATAAAATTCATTTGTATGTGAGGTTATGTGAGGCTAATGGATATATGCATATTCATTTAGAACTATATATTATGATAGAATATTATGCACTATATAATTATATATATTCATTAACCATTCTCTAATTTCAATGGACAACTAGAACTACTCATACTATAATACACCTACTTTGTATATATGTAATTTAGTGTAGTGGTTAAACATTTTTTTTCAATTATTTCACAACACATAACATTATTTCACATGTACATAAGTGGTTTTAGAAGATTGTATATATACATGCACATACAATGTATATAAGTTTATGAATTAATTACAAAATTATAATTAAATTCTAAACAATTTAACATGTATATTTATAAAAATTATGAACTAGAACACTATGAACTTGAATATATGAATATGCAATTTATGAAATTATATGAATATGAAATTATACAATTATGAATACATATATATATATACAAGAATTCATACATGTGCATACAATGTCTATAAGTCTATGAATTAATTGCAAAATTACAATTATGAAATTATTATTAAATTCTCAACAGTTTAACATGTAAAT
>LPNX011115841.1:203517-228656 GCA_001517045.1 Pseudotsuga menziesii | reverse complement strand
TATTATGAACTAGAACACTTTGAAATTGAATATATTATGCAATATGAAATTATATGAATATATGAATATGAAATTATATGAACTAGATCACTACAAAAATGAAATTATATATATGAATACGAAATTGCATAACTTTTAAATTATATCAATATTGTTAGCAATGGCATGTGATTCTCCCATCATTGGTTGATTTGCGACTTCTTCTCCTCTCAAGATTGTTCTTTTTTTCCTATTTATTTCTCTATATTTCTCTCTTATTTCTTCGGTGTTGCTTTGATTCTATAATGTCCTTTTTTGAAATTTTATTAAATGACCAATTTTTTCACTTTTTCCCCAATTTCAAGCTTAACTAGCTTTGATGTTTAGACCTCCAGATTGACCCAAATGCTCCCAAATTTTCACAGAAGGTACATGAATGATATTATAACTTAAATATGATGTTCAATGATTTTTTATGATGCCTCAATTACTTCTGAAATTTTTTTTAATGTTATTTTCAAAGTAGGAGTCTTTACTAGAAAATTGGGGCTCCAATTCCCCTTAGGTAATTGTCGGAAATGGCTTCTCAAATGATCCCAAAATCACTCAAATTTTTGAACAGAGACAGAGGATGTGTAGGGAAAAATTTTAAATTCTTATATGCATCATGGTTCAATTTATACATCCACTAGTGGAAAATGAGAGATTAGTGACCAAAAAAAGACCAAAATCCGCATATCAATGACTGCTTTTGGTTTGGCGATCGTTGGTGGCTAATTTACGGTCTTTTATTACGCGGCCAAAATTGGTAATTTTTATTTTTGTCATTTACAGCTTGTCGGTTGGTCATTAATTTGGTCAAATATTTGTTCATTAATTTGGTCATATATTTGAATCAATGATGAAATATATGACCACATTTATGACCAAATTAATGACAACATAAGAAACTAGAATATGACCAAATTTGGTCGTGTAATAAAAGACCGTAAATTCGTGACCAAAACTATTTTTTGCTCTTTGATATGTGAATTTTGGTCGTTTTTTTGGTCATTTATATCTCATTGTTTTGTCACGTATTTCTCAACTTTTGGCCATTTTATATGTGAATTTTGGTCGTTAATCTCATTTATTGGTAACTAGTTTAGTCATTTTTAGTCATTTTATGTGTGGTTATTATATTTTAGTAGGTTTAATGGTGTCTATTATTAATCAATATAAATTTTTAAAATGGTATTATGTTTAAATTAAAAAGAAATCATACCGTATTTATCATCTTCTAATACACATGTGATTTATGCAATGTCACATTAATTAGTTAATTACAACACTTATAAATAATATAAAGTACAACCATAGAAGTTTTAAACCACACAAATTATATTATATGAAATTTCAAGTATTACAATAAATATGATTTTTTTTTAAAACTATCTCTTTATAATTTTTCATGAAAATCATCTAGTACATCGATGACTTTTCAAAATATTACAATGGCTAAAACTTCTCACTTGTACTTGGATGCTAAGCGATATTTAGATCTCGCAACAGCTTCAAAACCATACTTAGCATATTGAAACCCTCAGCAACAAGCTCTTCATACTCAATGGAAAAGCATCAGCAATAGGATCTTCATACTCAATGGCCCACTTTCTGAGATTTCTATCTGCGCACAACATGCTTATGTATTTGCACTGCATGTGCTTCTATATCTGCACTTCAGCAGCCTCCCTCCTCATGTTGTTATAAATATTTTGATTAAGGTTACCTACAAGTAAGATTACCTACAAACAACACATGTTAAGCAATAAAAAATTTTGCTCGCTAAAAAGAGAAAACAAATAACTAAAAAATGTACATAGTAATTTCACAAGATTTAACATGGTAAAAAGAAACAATTCCAAAAAACAATAGGTGTACTCAAAATGCATAAACATCTAGAACCAGTAGAACTACAAATACATGAACACGAAATACCTCTCCATAAGGCATGAAGATCAATGTCAGCATTGCGTAAAGCAAGAAATTATTTCCGAGCAATATATGAATGAACTGTGCACTGAATATTTTTTGTTGAATTTCTCAATACCTTGGTTCTTCTAACATATAATTCATCCATTTGGCCCGCTCTGAGAAAAACCTTGGTTTTCCCTATCTGAATAGTAAAGACAATTTTAGGTTGTGTTTATTAGCATTTTAACTAAATAAAACAACCTTAGAACTTCTAGCTTCTTCGAGAAGTATACAAATCATGATCCCGGGCTCATTACATCTTTGGATGTTGAGAACACCATTTGTCAAATCATGCTCATAATAATCTGCATAGGCCATTCCTTTGTTCCAACGAAACAAGTGACAAGCAACCCGCACTTGGTAATGAACAGAGGAATTAGCTAATCAATAAATATGTAAATATATACAAAAATACATACAAATGTTTATGTCAATAATGTGTTCAAATATAGGTGACAATGCTTGTCTTCAAGGCTAAATGTGATAACTTCAATATCTATATATGGTTATCATATTTATGGTTGAATGGATATCAATATGACAAATATTTCAAATGATTTTAGTATGCTCCAAGCAATAAAAAAATATGTTTCTTCTATGCCCTTGCAAATGATAGTGACAACAACATATACATCAATAAACAAGTTAGAATCTTCATTTGAATTTAATGTACCAATCTGAATCACTGTGACAATGATTAGAAAACTTTTTAAGGTATATGACTGTCAAAAAGACTATTGTGTAGTTATCCAAATGTATGCCTTATATATATCAGACCTGAAGATATGACTGAGATTAGCATTTATAACATGGCATGATTTGTGCCAATTATAATGATGTCTTTCTCGTATAAAGGGTTTTCAAACAAGAAAACTTTCAACAATAGGAAATTGTTAATGTAGCTATCATAAATGTCATCTTCATCAATACTAAAGAGCTCAGAAAAGACTATCCCATAAATAATGTCAATATTGTATAATGAAATCAAGCCTTCTTTAGTAAGGCATGTGTGTTTTCTATTCAAATAAACAAAGAGGAATTGATGTAATTTCCATCCATGGCATACGTGTTTCAATGATTGTCCATAGGATTCTATTTCCAATCAAAAAGAGGTGAATGTAATTTCCCAGCACAAGGTATTTTGAAGCCAAGGTAATATCCAGAATGATTGTCCCAAACAAGGTGATTTCCAACCCTCAATTAGTAAACAACTAGGACTGTCAAACTATAATAATTTCCAGCCAAATGATGACTGTCCAAAATGACAAATTCCAACTCCTAGAGTGATTATGGCTTGATCTTATCTTAGACTTTCAATAGGTAAGTATGTTTGTAATTTCATAGGGGCTGGGAGTTTCCTTTAGGCTACGACTTAAGGAGTGGCATTAGGGAAAGATAAGGAAGGGTGTTAAGGTAACGACTTGATAGACTATTAGGGAAGTATTTCAAGGATTTTTTAGGCTTAGGATGAGACAGGTTTCTCACACCCATAATGGTTTATCAAACACCTTCATGTAATCATACAAGTGATTATCATCCTCTGTTATATTGTTGTCGGGACAACATAGCTTGATCTCAACACAATATCCATCACTTTGATACAAAAGGTCAATGCTCTGCAATCATTTGATCAATTACATATGATTTCACTTTGCAATAGTGTGTATAAAATTTAAAGTCATTTCCAGCATCATTGCCACTAGAATCAATCCCCATCTTTCCAAACATGTCTCGAGAGAAAAGATGAGTTTCCTACTTAAGAGGGACATTCAATATGCCATAGGGACATCCTAGAAAGTCCTTCACTTTGTCAAGGAAACAAACAAACTTTGATTACAAAGATAAACATGTCCAAATAATTTGAGAAAATTAACTTGCTCTACCTCAGACTCCTACTTATTTAGGTGGGGTTTCAATGGTGTTTCATTAAGATGGATGGAGGCCTCGTTTTCCTCAACCACTTTTGCTATTCTAGTTAATGGCTCAGCTTCACACTTTTTTATTTCCTTAGGAAGCCTCAGGAAAGGCTTTTCCCTCTCTCCATTGTTATTCCTTCTAGTCACTAAAGCGCTTAGTAAACCGATACATGCAAAGGCCTCTAATGGGCTCCTGCTATGTATAAATACAACCCAATCCTACCTAGTTACCCATATCATGTTTGTGGAAGACCTTATTTGTTGAAATGACTCCACAAAAGAAGAAAAAGTATTTGCCAATATTCTATAAATCTTCTGCCATGCTACTAGAATGGAGATCAACAAAGAAAAAATCTTCCTAATATTCTATTTGCTTCCCCAAGAAGGGCCATCAGCTGACCCACCTGTTTCTGAAGAGTCTGTATCTACACACTGTGTTCCAATTGCTTCTTTTTATAAATGCACATGAAAGAATCTACTTCCATCTCCCATTTGTGGAGCTCCACAATACTTATTACTGCATCGATTGCATAGTTACCATGGATGTTATTTTCCTTCAAGACGTGATAGGAAAAATTGTCCATCCAGAGATTCAACTTGTTAGTCTTATTCACTACATGACACTGCCTTTGTGGTTTCCTTTCGACACCACTTGATACATCACTCTAGCTCTTCCATTTCACATAGAATTCAGCAATCCTTATGGCAATAAAAATTTGTAATTTTAGCAGAGAAACCAAAGCAAAAAAACCACACACCTTCTCTAATACACACAGAGAACTGACTGATGAGAGGATTCCATACCACCCACTCACAACTAGATTTAGCTCCAAAATAGGAAAATACCAACATATGAACCTCCCACAGACCTGGTGCCAAACGAACCACACAAAAGATCTAGAAACAAATTACAGAATTCAGGGATAGGAGAGGAGGGAAAATTATTCTTTTTACAGTCCACTAAATGTACCCATGGCCACAAATTCCAAACCACCCTATGTGATGCTAGAAGCAGCGTCCATCTCCTTCTGGTAATTGTGACTATTCTAAAACCAAACATTCATAATGAAATTTAACCCCTAGTTTTGAATTGTTGAACTTTGAAATAGATGATTCCAAGCTGGTTATATGTATTTTAGGCCTTGAATCTAAATTTTGGCACTTGATTCTAGTTTCAACATATAGATTCTGAGTTTGCAAAGCTGAAAAGGTTGATAAAAAGTTGCTTTTAGTACTGTTAATTTCAACTTGACCTTTGGGAGAATTGGGAGATATCTTCCTGAATTTTGATGGCTTCAACTTGAATCTTAAACTTCTTTGTATGTATTGAATTGGTTCACTGCTTCTTATTTCCTTAGCCTTCAAATGTTCACCTTGATTATCTAGAATGTAGTTCATTCTGTTAGCCATCCTGGAATCTTCCTCATCTTCCACTCTGCTGCTAGTGTCATCATAACTTGAACTATGTTTTTCCTCAGCATGAATTGCTAGACCACCTGAGACCATGCCGTGAGTGAATAGGAACTTGATTTCCTCTCTCCTTGGTCCAGTCCAACTTTGTGTAATCGCTTCCTTTTTCTTCCTCTAATAATATTTGGGAATACATCTATGTGATCTGCACTTGCAGTCGAGTCTACCTTAAAAAATATCAATGGTTATAGAGTTCTCCTTGATTGAGCATTCTCTATTTATTTGCTTTTAAAGACAACCTTAAACTTTATTTTAGGTCTCAAATTATCCATGACCTAAATAGTTCTTGAAAGTAGCACCTAAAAAATTTCAAAAAGAAGTGAAAAACAAACAAATTTAATGATTAGAATAACAAAAATGACCGAGGAGAAAAAAGTGCGCCTTTATCAAATATTTAAAGTTATTCAGCCTTCAACTAGACTCAAACCACACTTAACACATACCAAGAAACATTTTATATAGGGAAAAGATGAATTTCACTTTATTCATAGGATCACAAGATTTCTTGGTAATATCATAATGCCATGATGAAACAAAAGTAGGTTCCTTATTTGAATACATTGTATATGAAGTTTGAAAGAGCCTCGTATAGATCACAACTAAAAGTAAAAAATATATGGTTGGATGGTCAAATACAACTCATTGATACAAGATATTATTATATTTAAAGATCCTATGTTTAATATCAGTTTAAGGAATGATATGACAACTTTCACGTGTTAGTTTCGTGTAACCTAGTGGGCATGGGAAGTTCCACTTGAAGTTGAAATCCTATTTTTCTTTCGATTGCTAGATAAACTGCATCTTATCATTATTTAGTAATTTTAGTACATGGTAAGGGGCCATCCATTGAATACATGTACAAAGATTGACTCAATTGTTTGTTACCTCCTTTCATGGTCCCTATTCTAGGAGTTGTAAAAACACTAAACCATTTTTTTTATCTAGTTTCCAAATTGGGCAAGTGACATTGCAAGTGAAATCATCTAAGATAGTAATATTTTTCTATGAGGAATCAAGACCAATATAATGCTACTATTTATGGGTCCTGCATTAGAAACATTCAAGGCCAGTTGAAATAAACTTTTAAAAAAAAATTATACATTATTTCTTCCCTTGCTGTAGTCTATAATTATGCTTTTCTCCTTTAGACCACCGTTAATAAGACCCATCAATTTTACATAGTAAAATTCTATAATGGATGCCAAGAAGAGGTCAAGGAGAAGGCATAGGGAACCAAGAATGGAAGAGGAAAAGATGAAGGTATTTGTTGAAGCAGGGGAAAGGGAAGGTGAGGAACTAAGAATAAAGGCAGTTGTAAGGGGAAAGAGGAGTGAAAAGATCATGTTCATTCCAAAACCAAGAAAAATATTTTCACCTTCATTAAGGAAATTTAAGACGTAGCCTGTCGAAATCTCACCAAAATCTGGATGATGATTTAACAATTTTATATGGCACTATATTTGATTTTTATGAATCGTCGTGGAGCTTGGAGATGACAAATACAAATTGGAAAAGGTGCAGCAACAACTAAGATATTGATGCTAAACAATAGGTTCAGTTGGAAGGTCTTTGTTATTCAAGGCATAAGGTACTAGAAAATGTCAATGAGATAGAAACAAACTTGAAAATACACAAATTAGTTTATGGTGTAAAAGGAGTGAAAAAATAGGAGAGTGATTATCCAAGCCGCTTCTGGAAAATATATGACAGCCTAAACCAATGTACCATAGGTCTCTTATAAATATGGGGTTCATATCAGCAGTGTTTGTGTGTACTTCTGAAATTTTAGGAGTAGAGGACCTCCTTTTATACTGAATTAGAAATTTTGGGGTAGATGGCCTCATATTATACTAAATTAGGATATGCAAAGTCGATCCATAACTTCCCCGATTCCATCATGGTTGTGTGTTGTGCCAAGAGTTGGCTTCTAGACCAGATTGTTCTTTAAAGAGAATCTAACCCTCTTGAATTCTTCTGTTCAATTTTACAAGCAGAGGAAATCCCACTTAACATATCAGAACAAACACATTATTCTTCATTGTCATCGTAATTTGCTGGACTTAAACTTCCAGGGAGCTCATTTTCTCCATTTTTTGGCCTTTTCCTTTTCTTAGATCCATTTTCCAAAGGAGAAACCGGAACTGATAGGGATGGTATTGGTGAAGTACAATTATCCAATCCTGTAAGAACAATCTCCTCAAACTGTTTTTCAAGTTCTGAGATGATTGAAACATCTTTCATCTTCAAATCATCGGACTCACCACCAATAATTTCCAATACTCCTATTACATTATCTTCATTTCTTGCATCTTCAAGATTGCATGCATACTTCAACATTACCTCATTTAGAAAATCCTGTATCTCCTCTGCTTCAGAGTTGGATTTCACTTCAGAACTTTTGAAAATACCAATTGCGATTTTTCCATTGCAATTCCATGTCAAACTATCACTGATATTATTTTGAAAGAGTAGTGGCTTCCCTAAGTCATTTTACTGTCAGATTCATTATGAACCTCCTAACCAATTAGTTCGATGCTCACTGTGTTATTCACATGCTCATTGTGAAGTGGGGAAACATAATCTACCAGTAGGTTCTTGATAGAAAGAACTTTTCTACCTAGTAATTTATCTATAGATATATTAGAAAATATCTTTCGCTTCATAATTCTCTCGAAGAAAATCATGACCCCAGATGGAGTTAAGAGTTTACTAAGGCCTTTGAAATCCTTTGTGAATCATGCAGTGCTTTTTCATAATCTTGCAAGCTAGAAGGAAATGTGACCAGCTAACAGATCCTACTTGGCAGAGGAATTGATCCAAGGTCTTCCATTTTGTCCTCAACATCTTATCCTTGCTTAATTTTTTATAGGTTTCATCCATCGTTCAGAAAGCCAACAAAAATATTATCATCTACTATGTTCAGCAGAAGCCTATTTGAACCCTTTGCAAAAAATGAGTAAAAGGCCTCAGCCATAGACAAAAAATTCTTAAGTTGGACAAGAAAAATAAATTGAAACTCATTAAGATATCCATCTTCAAAACGGAAGTTCATTCTCTGAATTGGAGGCTTATCTACAACTAGTAAAAATTTTCCCGTCATGCTTCCTAAGAATATGTCTACATTGTTAGAATCCCAATCATCACTATCAACTATAGTGAACATTCCATGAAGAATGAGGACAAGTAAAACATAAAACATGTCAACTCTGAAAAGATCAATCCTGCTCCATTCCCTTCTTATTGTCATGAAGATGGCCTGGAAATAGTGTCATACAAGATTCAAGTAAAAATTGTCAACAGTGGATGGTAGTTTGTTTATTAAAGTACCTTGGAATACTTGCTTATAAGCATTCAAAATAAAGTAGAATACACCTTTACAAATTTTCTTCAACTCCTGTTCAATTATTTATTTCTGAGACATAAGCCATAATCCAGGTCTTAACAATGCTATTACCTTGTCTTGAATTCTCATGTCACGAGATCCCATTGATTTTACAAGACCCCATTTTTTATGAGATGAACTTTGAGTGTCTGCATCCATAGCCATCTAATCCTAGTTCGTGTCACAAGAAGACTTAAAATGGGCAGCGTGAAAAAGAAAGAAAAAGTATTAGATTTATTTCCTCAAAAGAAATTGCCCACAAAAAATCGCAACCTAATGTCCAAGAAATGTTCCCAAATTAACCTTGCCATTTTTCTAATGAATATTATCAATATTGTAGCAACTTTATAAGATATTGTGAACCAACCCAATTCCCAAGGTCGGTCCAAATACTACGAATCAAAGTCCATAACGGCCAGGTTGGTAAGGGATCAGATCCTACAGAGTGCACAACCAAGTAACTTTTCAATGAAATTATGAAAATAAAACATACGATCAGAACTGATAGTGGCTTCACCAAGGGATCATCATGCAAAGAAGACTAAATTTAAATTCATGTTTTCACATTGCAAACATCAAAAAATGGGAACAAATTAGTCAAAGGACGTACACAACAATTTTAGAAAACACCCAGAAAACCCTTAAAAAGTCATTATGACATCCATGAATGAACTTCATACAGCAAAATAGAAAAAATAAAAAATCATATAAAAAATGCCAATATGAAAACGATTTACAAAGTGCAGACATTGGGAAAACATGAGTTTTGACTTACCTTTAATGACAGTTATAGAATACCGGAAGATATGAATCCTTTAAGCTATTGTTCCTTCACAAAATAAATTAACTACATTTGTAGACACTCAGGGCTGTAAACCCTTTCTTAAAGAAACACTATTCCATCCTAGTATTAAAGAAAATAAAATCCTTCGGGGGAATCGATTACCTGACCTCTATATTCAACATAACTCCATCTCAGAACCCTCGTGAAAACCATCAAAATCCTTGATATCTACCATTCATGCATATTTCAAACCATATCTACATGCAAAAGTTCTGTTCCAAAAACTCCATAAAGGCTTTAACGTCCATTGAAAAATTTAAACCATTTTAACTTACAGTTGTCCAATGGCGGCGAATTCTAACCTATTGTTTCCAGTCAGGAAAACGTAAAAGAAAGTTTTCTATTTGAGCATAAATTTGAAATTCTGAACTTAACTTATTACTAAAGCTTAAAACTTAAATTTGAGAGTAGGTTAAATGTTCTCAGTTTTGGGCCCGTTTTTTTGGCTATTTTTACCAAAGTTTAAAACTTTGATTTGAGAGTAAGTTAAAATTTCTTGGTTTTGGACCCTCTTTTTTGCTGTTTTTTTTTTTAATAAGTAAAGATTAAAATTTATATGTGAGAGTAAGTAAAATTTATATCTTAGGAAATTATTGTTCTTGAATATAATTGGGAAAGCAGTTATGCTTGATGAGATAATCAACTATGTACAAGTGCTACAGTGTCAAGTGGAGGTATGCAGATTCAGTGTACTTAATAGATGACCAATGTGCTTAACAGGATCTAGACCAGGTTTATTTTGTAACATTCATTCTTCATTTTTGGCAGAACATTATCCACTGAGAAAACTAGGGTATCATCACAAAGGCATTTTGCACTTTTTGATTTATACAAGCTATGGAATTCAACGTTTTGATTTAAATCAGTACCAGGTAGTAGTTTGAATTAATGCTATATAATAAAGATTGAAGTGTTCCAATTACATGATTAATGACAAGAAAGGATCAAGAGGGATGAAGTGTTCCGAGATTTTCCTAGATTTTACAATGACTAATTTTTTTACTCTTTTTAAGTTTATCTATAACACCCCGGTTTTGACCCTACTACATTAGATGTATATGATGTATATATTGTAAAGAATTATGGTGCGAAGCTAAATTCCAAGGCCCCACCATTGATTGGTTATGCTATCTTTCAGATTGAAATTGTCACCGATGGTATATCCGGGCATGTGGCATACATATTAAGTTTCATAATCATGTAAATATACATTTTTCAAATTAAATGAACCCAACCAGCTATGCTCACTGCAACCATAATGAAAAGGGAATGATTCTCATAAGGATAAGGGTGGGGAATGTCCAATTTTGGGCTATAGGGGGAAAATCCATGTGTCACCACCTTGTTTAATTGCCCATCTTTCCTTGTCTTATCCAACTACCACCTTAATGTTTTGCTGGGTAATTGAGGCAGTTATGGCTGGGAGTGGAGTGTGGCAGGACTGTCAGTCCTTTCCCACACGCACACTTCACCAGCAGACTGAACCTCACGATGGGAAGAAGAATGACTACGCCCCTCATTCCACTCTCTCCACTACTATGCCATTCTTTCCCCTGTCTGTTCACCCTCATGTAGGGACAGTAGTCTACTCATTCTCAAGGATAGGCATCTTTTATGTTTGATCTCATGCAGCCAGGAGGGGGAAGCAGTTTGGATGTCATTCATGCTCCTGTAGAGTGGTATCTAGCATGTTTTCCATCTGAATTCTAGAGGTCTGATGTAAATTTCCCTCACGCATAGGTTGGGAGTCTGTAATTTCTTCCCCAATGCGGCCTGTGTATGTCTTTTCCAATTGCTTCATTGCCCAAGACAGACTGTTGTTTTTCCTCGTGTTGTGATTTGTGTTACTGATATGATTTGGGACTGTTGTAATTCACTTGGGAGTCGTTTTGGCCACGATAGGGCCAAGAATGACTTGGGAGTCATTTTCCCTATTTAAGTTATAGCTGTTGATTGATTGCATGCGTGCAATGGTTGGTCTTCAAACTGTGTTGGGAGCATGGATGTGGACTTGGGTTGCTTGATAAACCTGGTGTGTTTGGAAACCACACAGATAGAGCTAGAGGGATGGCTTTCTTCTCCACAACCCCTGAATAGCACTGGAAGGGAAGTCAGGGCCTGAGGGACTATGTAGCAGAGAAGGGACTGATTCCTTGTGTTGGGTGTGTGTGGGTGTCTTAGAGGTCAGGCTAGTTCTGGTGTAGGTGTTCCTAGCTCTGTAACGAGATCATCAGCTTAGCATTTATCCTTTCCCAACTCCTGGATGGCCTGATAAACATGACCACGTTGGATTGGTTGTCTTGTTGATGGCCTGACAAACCCAACTATGTTGGCTTGGCTGTGTTTTGTTTATCCTTGGCTATGTGTAATCCTGCTTGTTCCTTAGTCCTTGGAGTATCATGCCCAGCTCGGGGGTGGCAACGTTGCTGAGAGATTAAGGAGCACGCTGGCCTATGGTTGGGTGGAACATTGCAGTGACGTAGTTGATTGTGGAAGGATTTCTTCATAAGATAAGTAATCTTGTCCATTTTACTTTTGCAATCCTAATTACAGTTAATTATTATGATGAACATGTTGAATGCTTGTATGATTGTATGTTGCTTCCATTGTGTATGATAAATAATTATGTATCTATGTATGTTCTACTTCAATGCATTTGTTTTCAATATTTTATGAATGCACATGTTCATGGGGTTGTTTTCCTGGATGGTTAAGACCTTGGTAGCGTCCTCTTCATCGATCGGGGGGTCAGGGACGTTACAGTGTGGTATCAAAGCTCATGTTGCAGCATGGGCCTGAATGAGCCGTGAAATACTAGTTAGTAGAGACATGTTTCCTTCTGCCCAGGAAGAAATTAGTGAATGACTTGGAAATTCACAAAAATTTGTCTAAGTGTTTGAACTGTCGGTTCATCGGAACACTTAGTGGCAAGGACTTCCGATGTAGCAGAGAGCTAGGCGGAAACACAACCGATGGAGGACAGTTGGAAGGAAAATTGCGGGAAAATTTTTTGAAGTGTTCGATGGCCGTCGGTGGAAAATAAATGTTGGGTTCATCGACACCGCAGAAGAATTTAGCGGTTTTTTAGTCCACCGTTACGACTGCCGTAGGGACTAAAACGTTGATGCAACAGTGTTAGTGGTTCTGATTCCTGACAGTAGGAAATTCTTGAAATTTTATTTAATTGTTGAAATCATCGGCGGAAAATAGTGGAAACCAAAGCCACAGTTGCGGAGGGAATTAGCCGAAGGCCGCTGATATGTTGGTAAAACTTAGTTGTTCGAGGAAACGGTAGGAAGAACACTTTTCACTGTTGCAGCTGCCCAAGCAACTGTGCGTCTAATGAACAGTGGAAGAAACTAGTTGTTTTGATCGCCGAAACATCGGATTGATAGTTGGAATGGGATCTGATTCTGCAGAGGAAATTTCGGTCATTTTTCAGTAGGATTTTCAGTGGTTTTTTAGCAGAATTCAGTGGACTGTTAGTGGGTTACAAGGCTAAATATGAAATAGAGAAAATTTTGTGTTTAGCATAATTTTTGTTCTATGAATTTCCAGAAGAAAAGGTAAGTAATTTTAAGTTAATATTATGCATCTAACAGTTTGATACAAACACATTTGCAGAACTTTAGATAAATTCCAAGAACAGTACTCTAGAGAGAACAGTGTGGTAAAGCCAAAGGTGGTTCAGTCATGAGAACCCATGATGTTTATGATGCTCGGGATTCTTACGAGTGAGCAGAAGATGCCATGGGAGAAAATGTCCATAATGGGAATGATGACATTGATTCTAATGGAAGGATATTCTAGGGGACACTGTCCGAGGTTGCAGCCACCATGAGAAGCTTGATCAAAGCCCAGGAAGAGCAACATCAGTTGAATGCTGCAATGTTGCAGAGTTTGACAGACTTGCAAAGAAATATAGACTCTGGACGAGGTACAGCAAGACCAGAAAGCAGTAAGAGCAGTACTAGGAGAAGGAGAAGGACTTCTAGTAGGTCATCTGACTCTAAAGAATCTAGCGGGGATTCTAGTTCCTCTTCTCATAAAAGGAAAAGAAAGAGACACCATAGGGATCGCTCTCGGGATGAATTTAGGAAAGCTAAACCTCCTACATTTGATGGTGAGGTAAAGACTAGACAAGAGGTTGAAGCTTGGCTTCTTGGAATAAAGAAATACTTTTAGGTGCATGACTATTCAGGAAACATGAAGGCAATAGTTGCCATATTCAATCTGAATGGAAGAGCATCCATTTGGTGGGAACACTTCAAGCAAGTAAAGAGGATCAATGAAAGGAGACTTAAGTGGAAACAGTTCAAGAAGTATTTCAAGTAGAAATACCTCTCTGACAGGTATTATGATGACAAGATTAAGGAGTTCCAAGAAATGACATTGGGACATTGGGACAATGGACCATGGAAGAATATGCAAATAAGTTTTTTGAGCTGTTGAGGTATGTCTAGTACATCAGAGATGAAAAAGTGAAGGTCCAGCATTTTCTGAGTGGATTTCCTCAGTCTTACAAAGATAGGATTGAGTTTTATGAACCTAGAACTCTTGAAGAAGCAATAAGGAAGGCTAAGTATTTCTATGAGCAAAGCAGAGGTAAGCCAGATTACCATAAGGCTTGGAAGGACAAGAAGAATGAGAAGTTTGACCAAAGAAAGAAAGGTTTCAAAACTTCTAACTTCAGGAATTAGCAGAAGCATCCATCCCTACCTGTGAGTAAACTCGTCGAAATGACAGGAGAAAAGCCTAAAGATCCACAACATAATAGAGGACCACTTCAATGCTGGAAATGTGGAGGACCCCACATGCACAGAAATTGTCCACTCGAGAATGAGAGTGCAAGGCCAGCATATAGCATTCAAGAAGCAGAAACAGTGGGTAAGGTAGCAAGGGCAGTCCCTAGGATTTATGCAACACTGGAGGACCGCCAAGCAGATCACTAGTCAACTGTGGTTGAAGTAGCAGGTAAGATTGTTGAGCATTCTGTTTCTATTTTGATTGACCCTATTTCTACTCACAATTACATTACTCCTAGAGTAGTGGATATTTTTGCTTTTAAGAAGGTAAAGCATAGAAAATCTCGATTAGTTCAGCTAGACACTAGAACTAAGAGAAAAGTCAGTGAAGTGGTAGAGAAATGTCCATTGGTCATGGGTGGATTGGTCACTTGTGTAGATCAAAATATTCTACCACTTGGTTCCTATGATGTTCTCATTGGAATGGATTGGTTAGAAGCTCACAGGGTGAAGCTTGACTACTACAATAAGACTTTCGAATGCATGAATGAAGAATAGAACCTAGTAGTTGTGAAATGTATCCCAAAGGTGATTTCAGTACGGCAGGTTTCAGCAATGCAGTTGAAGAAGTTCTGTAGGAAGGGTTGCTAGTTGTATGCAGCTCAGATTTTGGAGACAACGGATGATGAAACTACTAAGTTGGAGGACTATCAGGTGTTACAGGAATTCAGGGATGTGTTTCATGATGAGATTCAAGGGCTTCCTCCAAAAAGGGACATTGACTTCACAATTGAACTTGTGCCAAGAGAAACACCAGTGTCCAAGGAACCCTACAGGATGAGTACATCGGAGATGCTAGAGTTGAAGATGCAACTACAAGAGTTGTTGGAAAAGAAGTATATCCGACCAAGTGTGTCTCCTTGGGGAGCACCAGTCCTGTTTGTAAAGAAGAAAGATGGTACACTCAGGTTATGTATTGATTACAGACAGTTGAACAAGGTTATGGTGAAGAATAAATATCCTTTGCCTAGGATTGATGACCTCTTTGATGAAATGAGGGGAGCAAGGGTATTTTTCAAGATTGACTTGAGGTCTGGTTACCATCAGCTGAGAATCAAGGATGAAGGCATCCATAAGACGGCCTTCAAAACAAGGTATGGACATTGTGAGTTTGTAGTGGTACCATTTGGTCTCACAAATGCACCAGCTACATTTATGTGCCTTATGAATAGTGTCTTCAGCAGATATCTGGACAAGTTTTTTCTTGTTTTCCTTGATGACATTCTTGTTTATTCTAAGAATGAGAAAGAGCACGAAGAGCATTTGAGATTGAAATTGCAATTGCTCAGGGAGCATCAACTGTATACGAAACTGAACAAGTGTGACTTCTATAGAGATAGAATTCAGTATTTGGGTCACATTATCTCAGAGGAGGGTATATCTGTGGACCCTGAAAAGATTGAAGCCATTATGAATTGGCCTACTCCAAGAAATATGATAGATGTAAGATATTTTATGGGACTTGTAGGATACTACTAGAGGTTCATTGGGGGATTCTCCAAAGTTGCACATGCCATCACTTCTTTTCAAAAGAAGGGGATGAAGTTCAAATGGACATCGAGGTGTGAAGAAAGTTTCCAGCGGTTGAAGAATATTCTCACCAGTGCACCCATATTGAAGGTTGTAGATCCAAAGGAAGATTTTGTGGTGTGTACCGATGCATGCGGACAAGGGCTTGGAGGATTCCTTATGCAAGACAACCACATGATATGTTATGAGTCAAGAAAGCTAAAGGAGCATGAGAATAACTATGCCACCCATGATCTAGAGCTTACATCCATAGTACATGCTCTTAGAATGTGGAGACATTACTTGATGGGTAGGAGATTTGAGCTTAGAACATATGACTGTGGACTGAAGTATTTGTTTGATTAGCCTACTCTGAATGCTAGACAAGCGAGATGGATGGAATTTTTATGTGAGTTTGATTTCAAAATCAAACACATAAAAGGGAAAGAGAATAAGGTAGCTGATGCACTCCGTAGGAAGATGCAAGAAATGCATGTGGCATCTCTTAGTATTTGCCAATCAGATTTGAGGCAGCAAATTGTTAGCCATGCTGCTGGAGATGAATTGTATGAGCAGGTAAAAGACAAATTGCAACAGCAAAGTCTTGAGAAGAGGTATGAGGGATATAAATTGGAAGAATATGGAATTCTCACTTATAAAGGTAGAATTTATATTCCAGATGTAGCAGATTTGAGGAGAGTTGTTATGGATGAAATCCATCAAGCTCCATATTCTGGTCACCCACGATATCAGAAGGCAATTGCTACAGCCAGAAAGTAGTACTTTTGTCCAGGAATGAAAAAGGACATGGCTGAATACATTTCAAGGTGCATGAAGTGTCAACAGGTAAAGGTTGAGCATCAACATTTAGCAGGCTTGTTACAGCCTTTGCCAGTTCTAGAATGGAAATGGGAAGTTATTTCCATGGATTTTATTACAGGATTGCCGATGAATTGGAGACAGCATGATTCCATCATGGTTGTGGTGGACAAGTTGACAAAGGCAATACATTTTATACCGGTTAAGTCTACGCATAAGACGGATGACATTGAAAATACATTCATGAAGGAGATTTTCAAATTGCATGGATTACCGAAGGCAATAGTCTTTGACAAAGATGTCAAGTTCACTTCCAACTTTTGGAAGAGGTTGTTTGTAGATTTGGGTACAAAGCTAAACTTCAGCACTGCATACCATCCTCAGACAGATGGGTAGACAGAGAGAGTTAATCAGGTGCTTGAAAACATGCTTCGTATGTACGTGATGGACAAACCAACCAAGTGGGAAGATTACTTGCACTTGGTAGAGTTTGCTTATAACAATCGATAGCAGGCATTTTTGGGGATGAGTCCGTATGAATCTTTGTATGGAAGAAGGTGTAGGACGCCAGTGACTTGGGACAACCTAGTGAACAGGGTTGTGCTTGGACCAGAATTGCTCAAGGAGATGGAGCAAGAGTTCATAAAGATCAGGCAGAATCTGAAAGCAGCACAGGATAGACAGAAAAGCTATGCAGATAAGCATAGGGTGAACAGGGAGTTCCATGTTGGGGATCATGTTTACCTTAGAGTGAGGGCAAAGAATATTTCCTTGAAGCTTGGAATTTGTGCCAAGCTGTCACCTAGATACTGTGGGCCATTTAAAGTGCTTGAAATAATAGGGCCCATTGCATATAGACTTGCATTTCCTGCTAGAACTAGGGATCATAATGTTTTTCATGTTTCTTTGCTTAAGAGATATGTACATGATCCTAACCATGTGATAAATTGGGATGTGATTCAGGTGGAACCTGAGGGAGAGTTCCAAATCAATCCAATGCACATCCTCGACAGGAAGGTCACAATGCTCTGGAACCGGGCCATAGGTCAAGTAAAGGTGCAATGGGAGCACTACGGACCTGAAGAGGATACATAGGAGCTGGAGGATGCCATGCGATTGGTACATCCATTTTTGTTCAATTCCACAGAACACTAAGGCAATACCAGTGTATCATTTTGTTCAAATTTTGTAAAGCACTAAGGACAGTGCTATTGAAAAGGGAGGGGAATGTAACACCCTGGTTTTGACCCCGTTGCATTAGATGTATATGATGTATATATTGTAAAGAATCACGGTGCGAAGCTAAAGGCCAAGGCCCCACCATCGATTGGTTATGCTATGTTTCAGATTGAAAATGTCACCGATGGTATATCGGGGCATGCGGCATACATATTAAGTTTCATAATCATCTAAATATACATTTTTCATATTAAATGAACCCAACCAGCTATGCTCACTACAACCATAATGAAAAGGGCATGATTCTCATAAGGATAAGGGTGGGGAATGTCCAATTTTGGGCTATAGGGGGAAAATCCATGTGTCACCACCCTGTTTAATTGCCCATGTTTCCTTGTCTTATCTAACTACCACCTTAATGTTTTGTTGGGTAGTTGAGGTAGTTATGGCTGGGAGTGGAGTGTGGCAGGACTGTCAGTCCTTGCCCACATGCACACTCCACCAGAGGACTGAACCTCACGATGGGTAGAAGAATGACTATGCCCCTCATTCCACTCTCTCCACTACTACGCCATTCTTTCCCCTGTCTGTTCACCCTCACGTAGGGACAGTAGTCTGCTCATTCTCACACACAAGCATATTTTATGTTTGATCTCATGCAGCCAGGAGGGGGAAGCAGTTCGAATGTCATTCACGTTCCTGTAGAGTGGTGTCTAGCATGTTTTGCATCTGAATTCTAGAGGTCTTATGTAAATTTCCCTCACACACAGGTTGGGAGCCTGTATTTTCTTCCCCAGTGCGGCCTGTGTAAGTCTTTTTTGATTGCTTCATTACCAAGGACGGATTGTTTTTTTTCCCCATGTTGTGGTCTATGTTACTAATACATTTTGGGACTATTGTAATTCACTTGGGAGTCATTTTGGCCACGATAGGGCCAAGAATGACTCGGGAGTCATTTTCCCTATTTAAGCTGTAGTTGTTGATTGATTGCATGCGTACAATGGTTGGTCTTTCGACTATGTTGGGAGCAAGGATGGGGGCTTGGGTTGCTTGATAAACCTGGTGTGTTTGGAAATCACATAGACAAAGCTATAGGGTCGGCTTTATTCTCCACAACACCTGAATAGCACTGGAAGGGAAGTCGGGGCCAGAGGGACTGTGTAGCAGAGAAGGGACTGATTCCTTGTGTTGGGTGTGTGTGGGTGTCTTAGAGGTCAGGCTAGTTCTGGTGTAGGTGTTCCTAGCTCTGTAATGAGCTCACCAGCTTAGAATTTATCCTTTCCCAACTCCTGAATGGCCTGATAAACCTGACCATGTTGGCTTAGTTTTCTTGTTGATGGCCTGACAAACCAAACTGTGTTGGCTTGGCTGTTTTTTGTGTATCCTTTGCTATGTGTAAGCCTGCTTGTTCCTTATTCCTTGGAGTATCATGCCCAGCTCGGGGGTGGCAGTGTTGCTAAGAGATTAAGGAGCACGTTGGCCTATGGTTGGCTGGAAAGTTACAGCGACGTAGCTAGTTGCGGAATGAGTTCTTTATAAGATAAGTAATATTTTCCATTTTACTTCTGCAATCCTAATTACGGTTAATGATTACTTTGAACATGTTGAATGCTTGTATGATTGTATGTTTCTTCTGCTGTGTATGATAAATAATTATGTATCTATGTATGTTCTACTTCAATGCATTTGTTTTCAGTATTTTATGAATGCACATGTTCATGGGGCTGTTTGCCCGGATGGTTAAGGCCTTGGTAGCGTCCTCTTCGTCGGTCGAGGGGTCGGGGATGTTACATCATCAAATTTTTTAACATTGTCCCCAAAATTGTTGATAAGTTATATTATGGGCCCTTGGAAATATATTCACCGACGTGGTAAATATAACAAGTTCGCATTTCCTTGGAGATGCTAAAATTGCTAAGGAAAAAGTGCACGTGGATATTTTGGTCATGTTGAGCGGAGATTGAAGCTCTGTACTCAGCATGCCACATAAAAATCAAGGCATGTGAAGTTGTGGGAAAGATGGAGTACAAGCATTAAATATGCACACCACACAAAAGGAAAAGGAATAAGGTTAAGGAGTGTGAGTCTAGAGTTAAGCACAAACTACAAATATCCCTCATAAGGTGTAGTTGAAGCCTTAACACTGAACACCACATAAAAGACTAAGGAACAAGGTTAAGGCAGGTGAATGCATAGGTGAGTACAAACTACAAAGAGCCTTACATGCCACACATATTAACCAAGGAAAGAGGGTTTGTAGAGAAAATCCACACAGGTCAAGCATGTAAACCATTAGACATTCCTACCTCCACATTAGTTCCTTTGCTTGACAATAGAGGAAAGATTCCATGACAGAAGGTAAGTGGACACCCAAGGGATCAACACTTGGAGCTTCTGACCCATCACAAGATGCGAGATTCCAGTGCTCAAAAAATGCTATAGTAGCTCAAATTAGAAAGGAGTAGGGAAACTATAACCATGTCTTGAAAAACAAGTAGGTAGACAAATGAAATGTTCAAGGGCTCTCTAGCCTTAGCTCGAGGGGAACAAATCATTAGGTGAGGTAATAAAGAAGCATATCAGTAGCAAGTGAAATAGGACCTAAATGGTATTTTCTCAAATATTGGAAAATAAGCAGAGGTCGAATTTTTGAGTTGAAAAATTGAAATCTTGGGACATTAATGGAACAAACACCGATAGGAGGAAGACTAAGAACATAAATCCTATGAATGAAGAGTGTAAGATATTGTCCACAGGAAATGAACATTATCTTAGAGCCAACAATAGTATGTCAAACAAAGTCAAGGAGTAAGAATACACAAAATCTATATTTGAGAGTGTATAGCTTCTATTTGAAATAATTCATAAGCATAAAAAGAAACAAACAAAGGCCATTTCAAGATGGTTTTCCCGAAAGGGTTTCCAAGGTAAACTATTTGCATTAGTATTAATACAAGTTGGTAGCAACTTAAAAAACTTCAGGCATGTGATTCTCCTAAATATCGTCCCATAGTAGGGATTGAAACGTTGAGAATTCAAAAGCGTGAATGTAGTTCCAAACCACTAAAATAACATTTCATTCAGCAAAGTTAATTAAGATCTGTGTTTTCAATTGGGACATAGGAAGAGCAATTAAGGATGGTTTGGTAAAATTGGTTAGAAAATTAGTACTAAGAATATTAACTAGCACAAATAGTTGATAATGGTGGCCCTTTCCCTTCCAAGCTACCAAACCTGATAAGATCTACCAAATTATGAATTTCAATAGTAAAGAATCAATAACCGGCAAACTTTACAAATTTTGAGGTCCCGTGATTTATATCCATTACATACTAAAAGATGGTCATACAAAACATGCATAAATCACAATAATTCCAATAGAAAAACTAAATAATAAATTAAAATTACAATATGAATATATTGAAGACAAATCTAACAACCTTCCAAAAGCATATTAGGGTTTCAAATACCTATAAATTTTTTGACATTATTTACAAATTTTCAGCAACAATGGTCATATACTCTCTCCCTCATAAGGCCTGAATAGAAAATAGATTCAAGATTCTCTATCGATTATCTTAGAAGGATCAAATAGATGTTTTCTTGGAAATGAAATAAGAACAATATGACCCCAAGGACATGGTATTATGGAGCCCACTTCATTTCCACAATAGTAGTGACTGAAAAAGGCCCAGGAAAACACAACAGATGTTCTCATGAATTCCAAGTAGCCCATGATAAACAAAGTGGAAGTATAATTTATTCTCCCTTTCTCCTTGACAATCCACAGGGAGAAGTTCATACACACATAAACATTTGGAATGATTTAAAAAGGGACAAAACAACTTTTTAGATGAGCCTATTTTTTTCTAGCAATGTAAAATTCTGTTCTGAACCACTCGTTTGTTTCAAAATTCTGAGGATCTGGGTCATCTTAAAATGGACCAAAACCATTAAGGGAAAAGTTCCACGATCGAAGTTCCCATCGACCAGGTGGGAACTATACTTCCAGAAAAATTCCTACCCAATTTGGGGACGAATACTGGAAATTGGTTGAGTTTTCCCACTAACTAATTTCTAAACGTTTTGAGAGGGAGAGAGATTGTAAGAACTTTAGATTGGAAATAGAATATTTATGCAACATATTGATAACAAATATTGTTGACCAACTCCTAAGCTATGGAATCCAAATCTAGATATCCATGCCTAAGTTACCAGATTAAACTCAAAGTATAAGTCAGTCACAATGAAGAGTAAGAGTTGACTTGGAATCAGGGGAAAAATCGTGAGTTGACTTGGAGAACATGCAAAAATACATTAAATATAAAAAAAATATTTTTTCGTTAATATGAAAATTTGCGATGTCTAAATACAAATTTACAATAATAACAATAAATAGTTTCAAAGTAATATATATGATGAAACATACTACAAAAAAACCCATGGATTCTCAATAGTTAATAGGTCTGTTGGTAAAATAAGCAAAATGAGAATTTTTTTTTTGTATCTTTTACAGAAAGACAATAGATTCTGACACATGACACTAAGAAGAGAACGCTATTTGACTTTGAAATTAGAGTCACACCCATAAGTTAAACTTGTGAGTATAAATCAGGCATGTGTGGCCAACTCAGACTAGGAATGGAGCTGACTCCACTTGCTTTCCTCAAGCAGTGAAGTCAGATTCGAGAGTCAACTCAGACACAGAAGAGTCTGGTTACACTACTCTATGCTAGGGGGGGAATGAAAAAACTCCAACAAATAGTAGCTGAGTATTTTTTGGTTAAGATTTGTTTTACCCCTTTTCTGCCATCACTTTCTTTCCTCTTTCATTGGATCACCAGCTTTCAAAAATATGAGAATTTAGACTAATGGAAAGAGGGATATTTTTTCAAAGGTCAAAATGTAAGTCCTCAAATCCCATCTTAACGCCAAATTAAATAACAATATGATAATTTTGAAATAGTTGTGCCCAACTTCCACAGGCGATGAAATACAACTAACAAATATATGAAAAACAAAGTAGTTTGGATAAGGGAATGATAGAGTGTAGATCCTTAGTTGATCCAAGGTGGAAATCAACTTTTACCTAGAAAAATAATGAAACAAAAAAAAGGTCATTCCTATGAATGATATAGACTTAACAAATTTAAGAAATCATTTTCAAGGAAAAAGAATCAAAATAGGCCTCAAATATAACTCATTTCATTTGCTAAGATCCATAGATTTTTTTGAAATCCTAACAATTATAACTTGAATCAAATTCAATGACACAATCCAGACTACAATTACAAGGGCACATTGCTTGAATTGAGATTCCTTTGGGGGAAAGAAATGAGAAGTAAGGTTATAAAAAACATAACATTTCAGGATTCCCTGGGAACTACTATACATTACCAGTCATTTATGAACATTTACAATATAATGTCATTTGGTCTAGGAAAACACCTGAATTGTAATAATTTAGACTTAAACCGAGAGACTTCATGAGGATTTACTACAAACCTAATTAGAAGCTTGAGAACACACTGGATGAAACTATTTTGTAGAAACAAAAGAAGGAATCTAAAAAATACCCTAGAAAGAAATCCAAGATCAACATCTACCTCATCTTCCATCCATCAAATGATGCTCATTTGTTCCATCTTGATGACCATTTCCTAAACACTTGACCTGCTTCAACCATCCAATCAACAAAATTTCTGCTAGGAGTCCAAGGAAGATATGGATTCCAATTGGTGTCAATGCATCTCCTGCAAAATCCCTCGCCCAACTAGAATGAATTCATTTCAAGAATATAAGTCCTCCTCCTCTCCATAGTTTTGACTGCTTCCCTGTATGGACCTTCAAAATCCCCCAAAATGGAACCCTCACTTCCCTTCTTCGCTGTGATGGTCTGATCACTCAGTCTGATGGTAACAAGCATTGCACCCTACATCACGGTGCCACTAGAAAGATACAGAGTCAGTGCATACCTCAATTTCATATTAAGGGTTGGGGCTTGTGTTCTGTTAAAGGTTGGTGAAGATACTAGAGGTTTATCCTGAAACTCATAGATTTCTTCCCTTCCCATACATAAAGTCCCCTGTCCATCTGCATCAGATAGAACCAAGCTCTAAAGAGTGGGATGGTCATGAATAATCTCTTTCAATAAGTAATGTCATGCCAAAGCCATGATCAGGGAGATTATGGTCCATGCTACTCTTAATTTCATCCATCCGCTTATGTAAAATGACTTGGGGATGTTTACACTATCGTCATGTAATCCTTCCAGAACTTTAGACTCATCAATGGAAACTAACTTAGTTTTTCTTATTCAACTAGTTTTCAAACGCTTATTCAGGACTGAAGCAGCCCAAAAAATCACATAGCTCTCCAAGGTAATCCCAAATTCTTCCTTCCATTTCAACAGAAATCCATTACTGATGCCGAGATCACCATCGAAAATCTCAATTCTAAGATGTTGAATTTCCTTAAAACTTTTCAAGACCTCCAACAGGGAGTGATGGGAAACTTCAGCTAAAATAGCCTTCCTAGGGCCTACAAAATGTTGTAAAGCTTACAGGGGATTCACAATACTTCCTATCATGAACCTAACTAGGTGGCCAAAAATGCCCTTACCTTTGGCGTTAAGACCTCCATATTCACCAGAAATAATGCATTCCACTTTTACTATGACATTCTCCACCTATGGTACCAGGGAGTTGAAGCGCTTCAAGATGGCACAGCATCTACCTAAAACCTTTATGTAAGCTAATTTGTTGAAAATGAGTAGCAGCAGTGAGTCCAGGATTCGATCCAGGTGATCAATGGTCGATATCTGAGATGAGCACACCAAAACGGTATCCCTATGCATAGTTCTAGACTGGTGTTGTGGATGTTGACTGTGCTCATGAGCTAAATTCGAGATGCATCGATGCGAAATTTAGGGAACTATTGGATAAAACCTATAAAATATTAAAGATGCTCAATTCAACTTAAAGAACACCATTATAGAGCCTCATGATGTTGATCTTATGTTTTTCCCGCTTGATATCTAGTAATAGGTATGGTTGCTTCATTTCAAAGCTTAACTTTTAATCATCCAACCAAAGTTCTGACAACGAAAGAAAGATCAGAACACCCATAGCTTGCTTTGCAGCTAAGGAATCCAAGAAACTTGTTCTCTTTATCTATCTTTTTGTATAAATTCAGTCCTGCAGTAGATTAATTTCACCCAC
>LPNX011115841.1:189303-203413 GCA_001517045.1 Pseudotsuga menziesii | reverse complement strand
CGAATTAGCAAGGGCGCATAGGCAAGCTAAAGAGTGGTCAAATGGAAGCTCATACATGCTTTTGCATGGAGGAAAGAGTGGAGGAGGAAGAGGCAACAAAGCTGATCCACCTCACCTAGTCTTGCTTTCCTGTGTGCCTTAAAACACTGAAAAAGCAGGGAATAAAGCAGAAAAAGTAGATGGGCGCCTAGGAGGCCAAGAATAAAGCAGATTTTATTCCTAAGGCTTTTCCAAGCACTCCATGAGTCAATAATGGAAAGTTTGACCTCTATGGATAGGCAATTAGCAAATTGCACATGGTGGGACTCATGGACTAGGCAAATAAGACAAAATAAATGAAATAATGTCTAAGTGGGTAAATACTATGGATTGATTACTCTAACACTTTTGTAGGATATTATGCATCAAAATAGTATGCAGTAAACTCACTTTAGTAAAAGGATTACTCTGAAACAATTGTCTTAATCTTTTGTTCAGAAAACTCAGAATCCCCAATTATTTTGCTAAAGAATTCATTGCCGTAAAAAAACATGCGTGATTAACTCAATGAACGAATTACACTTTATTTGCCGCAATTTTTCTATCAAAATAATTTTCTTGATGTTTTGTTGGGAATGCTCTGAATCACCTAAATATTTTACTAAATAATCCATGCCTTCTGATCTAAGCAATAGATGGTCCTTCGAGACTTTTCACCTCAAAATGCATGAAAAATTGCTAAAAGCAATAAATTGCTTTGCATTTTTTCTCCAATGAAGACTTCTTCAGGAATCTCTGCTTTCTCTCAGAGTCTTGTAGAAAATATTTACTTTTTAGAAAGAATGCCGAGCAGTCGATCAGTCAGCTTGTCTTCCACAAATGTACATCTTAGGGGAAAAAATTAACCAATAATCTGCAAAAAAATTCGCTTCTCTCGTTATCTATTCATGTGGATCCTCTTCATCCCATAAATGCATTCAATAGTCCAAATCATGAACCCTAATAAAACTAGCATATCCGAAAATAGGGAAATGAAACATAGAAGAAAACTGTGATAATTTTTTAAAAATGAGAGAAAGTTGTTTGTATATAATATAATTTTGTATCATTAAAGCAAGTCTAGGAAAATAAGTGGAAATAAGTTACATCAAACTTATAAATTGCCACATAAGTGAAAATACCCCCAAATTCGGGGAAATAAAAGTAAATACTTATATTATAATGTATAATAATTACTTAAATAAAACTAAATATTTATGTAAATATAAATTGATTACAAATATAATTAAGAATAATGTAGTGTAATGATGTCCAATAGTTATGGGATTGGATAGAGTCGGTTTAAAGAGGATCAAGCCATATTTAATGTAGTAGATGGTAAGCCAATATAGCTCCAACTAATTAGACATACTCATGATAGCTAGTTTGGTGTCAATATCTAACCTCTAAACATGAAGTGGTCTACATTTTACTAAATTGTAACACAGGTGTCTCGAAATCCATTTGCAGTGTTAGAATTTAGTAAAATGTACAAATTCATTGTCAAAATTGTATTTTTATCCATTTCTGAAGTGCCACAACTAAAAATGACCAAATAAATGACCAATTTTAATATGGTCATTTGTAGTCTATATATCTTGTGATCAAATTTGGTCATTTATCTTAGTCATTTTTAGTTGGTTTTTATCCCGTGACCAAAATTGGTAATTTATATTCATCGTTTTTAGTTAGCTCACTTAGAATTATCAATTTTGATGATTTATCCCTTTAAAAAAACTGTGGTGACCAAAAATTTTGGTCTCATGGTCACTAATCTCTCATTTTCGACTAGTGATACTTTTATGACCCTTTCCAAAATAGCTCCCAATTTACAATTTCGACCCTTGGGGAAAATGCACCAAATCTTCTCCCAATGCAATAAAAATGAGTAAAATGGCTTCCAATGCTTACTTACTGAACATGAGAATTGAAACAAACATTAATGACATTCCATTAGTCATGCATTTATTAGAGATACATTCCTCCATTCGAAATAATAAGCATTTCCATGGCATATACCAAAATAGAGTGGAAATGATCATTGTTTGGTCATTAAAAATCATTTTGACATACAACTCTTCGATATTTCGAATTGAAAATTTTTTACAATGAAGAAAATAGCATTTTTAATGGATTACAATCATAAATATATCAGGAATATCTCTCCCAAAGATTACAATATCTCACCCAAGGCGTAATCCCTCCATGACCATGAATATCCAAAGAAAACTGGAAATGGTTAAGGGAAAGTGCTGTAATAGAAGAATCCACATGCTTCCCTGTAGCTTAAAACTACAAATAAGACTCCATTAAAGCTTAATGAAAGACCTGAGTGGCTTCTCCAAACACCAACTTGGATGGGAATCTCACTCTCGAAATTGGCTAAGGCAAGAAAACTAGTCATCCACTAGCTCTCACAATTCACAAATGAAAATTTATCAAATGGAAAAAATACATTCTCTTGGTTGCTTCCTGTATTTTATAAACATACTTAGCCTTCTAAGGTTCCCAATCCATCCACAAACTCAAGCCAATTCAAATTTGGGTGTGTGCTCATGATTTTCCATGTGTCCTCCCTTTTCTAGCCTTCCACCTTCTCAAATTTGAGTTGGAGCCCATTGAGCTTCCTCAACTCAAATGAGAGCTCTCTTGGATGATCTATTTCGACCTAAAATGTCATATATGTCATATTTCAGCCTTCATATCTTATTTTTGTCATAGGTGACATATCATCTTCATCATTGTTGTCATAGACCTAGGGAATCTAGTCCAAGTGTCTCACTAGCTCCAAAATGACTCTTCCTTTGCCATGTAAGTTACATTTCCTCCAAAATTAGATCTATGATGCATATGGCCAAGTGTATTAGCCTTCTAACTCATCCAATAACCTTTAGACTTCCCATGGATTTGAAATTGCAAGAGGAGGATTCCATGTGGCACCAAATTTCTAGCTTCTGTGGGCCTCATAGTATCCATGTGTATCCATATTCCATTGCCACTTCAATTTTATCTTGTATTTATTTAATAATATACATTATTAAATATCCATCCAATTCTAATTTTTGAACATCATTTATTAGCTCCCTTATTAAAATTTCAAATGTATCCATCCAACTTAGGAACTGGTACGGTGATTGAATTTTCCTACTATGCAATTATTTAAAAATGGGGACATTGCAGTCCTCCCCACCCAATATTTATTGTCCTCAAGAAATTTCAAGCATGGGTGTTGAAGAACCTTCTTTCTTTATGATTCTTTGAAGTTTCCACTGAGTTTCCCAACTTTGAGTCTTTGAGATTCCATGAAGATTTTAGTGAGGAACCACCATGCTTATTGTTGTACTACTCTGATTAAAATCACTTTATTAAGTGGGGAATCTATCTCCCATACTTCTTGTTTCCCAAAAAAATTGAAATCAATGGGACAAAAAAATATATCCCACGGTCCCATTTCTTGCATTGCACTCCAACAATTAAGAGTGCTCTCCAACCCATACCATTAGGAAAGAGAATTTTGGGATCCCATTTTCTTGTATGCATTCTTCCAAGCATCATGAGTACATAATATATATAATCAAAGTACATAAAAACATAATAAAAATGTACATCAAGGAGGTGCCTCATCAAAAAATCATGAAAGTGCTTATTCCTCCAAGTAAGGAGACCACCATTTGCCAAGTGCATACAAGCTTCAAGTGACCAATCAAATATGCTCCAATGACATAGGTGAGGATCCCATGTCCCATAATGCTGATCCAAAGATATATAATGTGCATCAATATAATCATCCATGTGTTCTTTCATCCAAGGAGTAAATGAAGAACCTCCAACAAAATCTGTACCAAATAATGAGCAAAAAAAACAAGGATACTTCAAATGACTCAAAGAAGTCTCACCCATACATCCATGAATGATAGAATCATAAATATTTACTAGAGTATGTGCCTGGAAACAAAAATGTTCTCCAATCATAAATTTATTCACCCCATTGTTGGATGAAGTTCCTCCAACATCACATGAACCAAGTGTTGAGAAACAAAAACCATGAGTCTTCAAGTAACTCAAATGCATATCATAGGTGCATCCATGTAGATGTGCATCATCATAAAGTAACAAAGGATGTTGTTGCAAATGTGAATAAGAATGTGCTCCAACCATGTCATCATAAAAACTACATCTAGTATTTCCATACTCCTCATGTGGCACCATAAAAAAAACCCTTTCACCCATACTTCATTGAGAATAATGTTGCAAAACATAGAATTGTAGGATGTAGGAGAATGAACTAACTGAGCAATGTTGCAAAAGATGGAATTGTGGGATGTAGGTAATGAACTAACTGACCCAAATGATCAAAAAGTGTAGAATATTCATCATGGGAAGGATTTATATGGGTAGTATCATGTAGCTCCTTCAAAAGTGTGAAACCTTTGTCATAGATTGGTTCCAATGTAGAGGAATCATTCTCTTCTTTAAAAATTGCATAACCTTCATCAAGAGACAATTCAAGTTCCTCTTCCACCACATCAAGTGTTTGTATCTCTTCAATATCATCTTCAAAAACATCAAGCACATTCAAATTTCCACATTTCTCATGATCCACCATGTCATGAGAATCCTCCAAGCAATCTACCGTTTGACAATCTGAAACATGGGAGGAAAAACAAGTATCTTGCAACTTTTCAAGAATTTGCTCATTTTGAATTGTGAGCTTATGATTATCCTCATTATTCTTCAATTATGCATTATGGAACAATTAATTAAGCTCAAACAAATGGTTTCTATCAAAAATCAAAGACATGAAATTACCTTTGATGTGGCACATTTCTCTTTGAATCTTCTCCATGTCTTCAAGGAAGGATGTTTCCTCCAATGAAGTAGCTCTCCAACAAGAATTTGGTGCTAATGCTTGAGTGTCATGTATTATTCTAAGGGCCACTTGGATCTTCTTTTCATTCATTTTTAAGGACCCTACAAGAAAATGAGGCTCTTGCAAATGAACCTCCTCATCTTCTTCCTTCTTGCTTGGAGCAACTTCATGAAGCTCAAGTGGTGATGGGGAAGTTGATATTGTTTCTTCTTCAACTGCTACAATGTCTTCATTTTCATGTTGACTAGAAATTTTTCTTGCAGCAACATTTTGAAATATGATCTGCATGTCACCAACATATAGTTGCGAGCACCCCTCAGTAGGTACCCCTTCATAGTTCAAGCATCCATCAATAGATGCTCTTTGTTTCATTTCCAAGGTAGAATGTGTCTCGAAATGATCTTCAGTATTTTCAATAGAATTTATTCATACTCATGTGGTTTCTGTTTATCTTTTTCAAAGTCACTTGGGAGTGAATTTCTCTCCTCTTCATGTACTACTTCTCCTACTTCACCTATTTCATAACTAGGTGGTTCATGGGTCTCCTCCTTTTGCTCCTTCAAGCAAGATGATGCATTTTTCCCCTTGGTTTTCTTAAGATCAATATATTTTATCCAGAATTGGATAGCCAAAAATTCAAATCCTTTTATAATATTCTTGGCCATGTATTCAATTATAGGTCCATTGACTTTTATATACTCCTCACCATCATATGAGGTTCCCTTTTCATCCCTAGTAATTGTTTCCTCTTCAACAAAAACACTTTTGGGTTTCAATATATAATGGTGGTCCCTGAATTATTGTACTCATAAATATCATACCACATCAGGTTCCAAGATAATGCTCTAATACCACTGTAATGTCCATTTTTGAAATTTTATTAAATGACCAATTTTTTCACTTTTTCCCCAATTTCGACCTTAACTAGTTTTGATGTCTAGACCTCCAGATTGACCCAAATGCTCCCAAATTATATCAGAAAATACATGAATGATATTATAAATTAAATATGATGTTAATGGATGTTTTATGACCCCTCATTTACTTCTGAAAACTTGTTTAATGTTCTGTTCAAAGTAGGAGTCTTTACTAGCATTTTGGGGCTCCAATTCTCCTTGGGTAATTGTCGGAAATGGATTCTCAAATGAACCCAAAGTCACTCGAATTTATGAAAAGAGGAAGGGGATTTGTAAGGTACATTTTTAAATTCTCATATGAATCATGGTTCATTTTATACAGGCTGTTACGACTCTTTCCAAAACATCTCCTAAATCACAATTTCGACCCTTGGGGAAAATGCACCAAATCTTCTCCCAATGCAATAAAAATGAGTAAAATGGATTACAATGCTTAAGTATTGAACATGAGAATTGAAATAAAAATTAATTAAATTTCATTCATCATACATTTATCAGATATACATTCCTCTATTTGAAATAATAAGCATTTCCATGGAATATATCAAAATAGAGTGGAAATGGTCATTGTTTGCTCATTAAAAGTCATTTTGACATACAAATATTGGGTATTTAGAGTTGAAACTTTATGATACTGAAAAAAATATAATATTGAACTGATTACAATCATAAATATATCATTAATATCTCTCCCAAAGAGTACAATACCTCACCCAAGGCGCAATCCCTCCATGAGCATGAATATGCAAAGAAAACTAGAAATTGTTGAGGGAAAGTGCTGCAATAGAAGAATACACATGCTTCCCTATATATTAATCCTGAGAATAAGACTCCATTAAAGATCCATTAAATACCAGAGTGGATTCTCCAAACACCAACTTGGATGGGAATCTTTCACCCTCGAAATTGGCTAAGGAAAGAAAACTTGTCATCTACTAGCTCTCACAATTCACAAACGCCAATTTCTCAAATGGAAAAAATCCATTCTCTTTGTTGCTTCCTGTATTTTATAAACATTCTTATCCTTCTAAGGTTCCAAATCCATATACAAACTCAATCCAATTCGAATTTGGGTGTGTGCTCATTATTTTGCATGTGTCCTCCCTTTCCTAGTCTTCCACCTTCCCAAATTTGAGTTGGATCCCACTAAGATTGCTCAACTCACATGAGAGCTCTATTGGATTCTCTATTTCTACCTGACATGTCATATATGTCATATTTCAACCTTAAGATATTATTTTTGTCATAGGTGTCATATCATATTCATCATTGTTGTCATAGAGCTAAGGAATCTAGTCCAAGTGTCTCACTAGCTCCAAAATGACTCTTCCTTTGCCATGTAAGTTACATTTCCTCCAAAATTTGACCTATGATGCATATGGCCAAGTGCATTAGACTTATAACTCATCCAATAATATTTATACTTCCCATGGATTCGAAATTTCAAGACGAGGATGCAATGTGGCACCAAATTTCTAGCTTGTGTGGGCCTCATAGTCTCCATGTGTCTCCATATTCCATTGCCACTTCAATTTTCTCTTGTATTTATTTAATAAGATACATTATTAAATATTTATACCATTATAATGTATTAACATCATTTATTATCTCCCTTATTAAAATTCCAAATGTATCCATCAAACCTAGGAACTGGTAGGGTGATGAAATTTTCCAGCTATGCAATTATTTAAAAATGGTGACATTGCAAATTCCTAGAAGATATTTTACTTCGACGCTTCTTGATTTCCATTGTGATCAAGATCAACAGTCAAAATTCATACCTACAATAATATGTAAATAGAATACACAATGCTAAATTTGCATTAGAACACAAGCATTGTTTCAAATAGGTTAGTCAATTGTGAAGGATAAAATTAGTTGGAATGACATTAATGCCATCAATTCCTAAGTTCATGCCCATACATTTTTGTATGATTTTTAACAAAAACAGGACCTTGATTGAGGTCATAGCTCAATTGAGGTTTTCATAATTAACTCGATGGAGGGTTTATTAGACCCTTGATCGAGGGTTTAATAAACAATTGATCGAGATTATATTAAAACCTCGATCAAGGAATTTGGATACCTCGATCGAGTTCCAGGACTCGATCGATGGACTGAAAAATATAGAATTATCCCTCTTACAGGAAAATCAATGTTTCTTTGTGTCTTCTAGGGGTGTAAACCCTGCCATTCATGGCACACAACTGAGCGGAGTTCATACCGATAGATTCATCATTGAATCCTCTATCCATTGAGGTATCATGCATGCGTTTTGGCATTCATCTAGGTTATTTTTTAATTATTTCTTAAACTTACACTTCGAAAACCTGACAACAACTTCAAAGCAGCTCAAAGAAAAATCTGCAAGGTAAAAAACACACATCCAAAAATTTATTAAAAATGCACATCCTTCACATCGATGCGTCCTCTTCAAAAGGGTATCTTTGTTTTTTCAATTTTTGAAAACAGTGAAAAAAAGCTAGGATGGACACACATGTGTATAAAATGATGTTGAAATTAGATGTGGTCACTTTTGAAAAATAATAAATAGTTGTATATTGAAAAATAAATGAACAAAAAAATATGCACACCATAATGCATTTTGTGTAGATCATTCTCATATATATATGTTTTTAAATTATTAATGTAAGATTGAATTATTGGGGTTGGACACGATCCACTTATTAACTTCTTCAAATTTTTAAGGTCACACGGTTCATTAAATGCAAATTTTCACACATTAAATGACATTAGAATATATTTTTTTTTAAATATCATTAGGAAGCCAACATAATATTCTACAATTTGTTTTTTTTTACAAGTTGAAATTCACATGGCATATATGCGTTTCGAGGGCTTCTATCTAGCACATGAGTGAAATATCAAGTTTTCATCACCAAATTTGGCCAAAAAGTGTTACCCACCTTCATGGAATCACCCATAATTGGTGACTTCACAGGTGACAATGTACATGAATAATATTCATTTAAATGACTATATTGTTTGCATTGTTTTATAACATTGTTTATTAACATAAATTAATGTTCATGTAAATATTTTTATGTTGCTTTATAACATTGTTTTTTTTCCCACCAGGTGCAAGTATGTGAATTTATTTCAAAGTTTCGTGGAAAGGTCCAATAGTACATTCATCATGTCAATATGGAATGGTAGCAAGATGAGAAATTTAGAATATGCCAAGACACCTTCCCTCTTAGAACAATACTATCCGTGGTTGACTTTGAAGAAAATTACACCCTATAACCAAACAATGAAATACAAAGTTGGTTCTCTCACTCAGACCATGTGAACGTAATGGTCCATATCACTTATCGACATGGGCTAGATAACAATGAATAGAACTGTGTGATATTGAAAGAAATCCACTTCTACATAAGTGATGACCAGACCCATGACATCCATTACATGCAACATTGCTTTAAATTTTTCTATGATCATGTGATAGCTATGCATATACCATTTTGTTGTCATTTGATTTGAACAGATGGTTGTGATGGACAATTAAAGAATGCACATGTATTTCGATGGTTGTGTTTGTTGCACATAAAATACAACGTACCACATATATGGAACTACTTTGAAACTGGTCATGGAAAAGGAGATCACGATGGCACTAGTGCATGCATAAAAACTTCCCTTAGAAGGAAACAGATGAATTTTATAGGTGCTCTCCTTTGAGACGTTGCATCTATGGTGAAATGGTGCGCATCTATGATGGGAGAACAAGCAACAAGAAAAAACATAGTGCAGAGAATATTCTGGAAGGTGACAAATGTGGACCGATCAACCACACATCAGGTGAACACAGTGCATGGAACTCGATAGTTTCATTCAATTAGAAGCTCGGACAACTCGACCCTACAAATTTGGACAATATTGAAGGATTTATTTTTCGGTTCCTGTAGCATATATGAATGGGATGATTGTGAGTATACAAATATGGTTGATACATGGGATCAAGTGACACCTTGCACCAATTTGAAGGGGGTTAATCAAATATACCATTTGGAAGATGATCACACATATATTCTTACAGACGATGATCACATATCACATCTCATACAAGTAGGTACAAAAAATTAAATTTGTAGTACCTAAATCACTACAAGCCTTTACATTTAAAAAAATTTTATTTATGTTACATGGAAGACCTTTTTTAATAAATGCATTGTTAACTCAACCTATTTCCTTTCATGTGTCATATATATGCAGTGCTTTTCAAAAAAAATAATGAATGGGGTTCTAACTATTGGTTCACATGTTGCTTGGAGGGGAAAAAAACCATTCTTGAACCTATTACAGATGATGAAAATATTGAATTCCCAATTAGCTCAATGGTTATAAAAGGGGAGTACTTGACACTAGTAGCACAACAAAAAAGGAAGGGTGGGTATGTATATCAAGATTATAGACCAAGAGCTATTGTATACCACTTCACCAACCTGGTAGTTGGTATAAACATCAAGTTGTGCACACTTTCGAACAAAAATAGGTCACATGTGCAATACTTTCTACCTCATTTAGAGCATGATAGATTGATGGATACCATCGGCAGCAAATATCATCTAGGTGGCCTACTCGACTAAGTGCATTGTTAAGTGTTACTAGATTATCTAGTGTGACTAAATTGTTGGATGCATGATTTAAACTTTAAAGTGCATGATGAAGCACGATTTGAATGAGTTAGCCTTTAGTGTATTCCCAATGTACTAACCTATAATTAACAAATACCATTCATAGACATCCTACTATTCATAGGATATTGAACAGTATAAACACAATCCTACACCCTCGTGTGAGTTATCTATAAAAATGTTTGCACAATTTTATTCGGTTCTCTTTATTTTATGATGAGAGTACTAATGTTTATCTTTTCATGACTAGGATACAAACATGATCTATGGAACAATGGAGGTGCCAAGAACTACTGGTGTTTTTAGACACCACCAAATAGAATTCAGAAAATAGCATGCTCTCGAGTTGTTGCAATTTACTTTTAACGATTTTTTTATGTTAGTGCACATTTAATTACATTGGTGGGTCAACTCCTGCAACTCTTGCATTGGTGGTTCAACTCTACAAAAATCTGTACTATGGTACTATTGGTAGTATTTCCATATCGACCTTGTCCATACACACTTGCAGGAGCCAATGACATGCAATTATGCTGCTCCATTTGGTTTTTCGCTCTCAGGCCGAAAGTCACCAAGTGTCCATGAACCACGTTTTGAGGAGACTTTCAACTCAACATAAATTGGCAGCAAGTGTTCATATTGATTAAACTTCAACTCCATTGGTATCCTAGCATGAAACTACATCTATGGGGGTCTCTCCACCATGTTTGCATGGCACGGTGGCTACATTATGCATTGATTTCATAAACTAGTGTTTTGTTCACTTTCCTTGAATGTAACTCTTGTATTGGTGGTTCAAGTCTACAAAAAATTCCTCCTTGTGACTATTGGTAGTATTCCCATATTATCCTTTCCCATACACACTTGTAGGAGCCAATGACATGCAATTATGAAGCTCCATTTTTTTTTCTCCCAGACCGAAAGTCACCAAGTGCCCCTAAACCACATTTTGAGGTGACTTTCAACTCGACATAAATCAGCAAACAGAGATCGAATCAACAAACCATAGACTTTGTTGGTCTCCTAGCATGAGACTACATCTAGGGATGCCTCTCCACTATATTTTCATGGCTTGGTGACTACTTTGCGCATTGATTTCATAAACTAGGGTTTTTCTCAGTTTCCTTGAATGCAACTCTTGCATTGGTGGGTCAAATCTGCAAAAACCTCCATCATGCGACTATTGGTATTGTTCCCAGATCATCCTTTCCCATGCACACTTGCAGGAGAAAACGGCATGCAATTATGTTGCGCTGTTAGTTTTTTCTCTCACGGACCGAAAGTCACCAAGTGTCCCTAAACCACATTTTGATGTGACTTTTAACTCAACATAAATCGGCAACTGGAGGTCATATCGATGAACTCTCGACTCGGTTGGTCTCTTGACATACGACTACATCTAGGGGGGCCTCTCCACCGTGTTTGCATGGCCCTATGACTACATTTTTCGATGATTTCATAAACTAGGGTTTTTCTTAATTTCCTTGAATTAAAACTATCACATGAAACATATATTGAAAATAGGTTGAATAGGTTTAGCATGAAAGATTCTAAGGCAGTAAGTAGACCTTTATCAAATCGTTTCAAATTATTTTTCAACTTAATGTTTGCATGATCCTCCTTTTTCAATGTGTCAAATTTTGTATTAGCACATCCCTATTGGGTGAACAAATGAATGGTAGTCGATATGGATAGCTCTTGGTCTACTAATACCAATATGGGAGATTATATTTATATTTATATTTATAATATGAATGATGTAAGAATGGATTCCTCAAACCAAATATCATGACTAATAGGTACCCTATTTCTCACCCATCACCTCACCGCACCATTTATAAGAGAAATGGAATTTATAAAGAAGCAAAATCATACAGAAAGAATATATTCAACATAAATAACACATAAGGATATGTCATGATTAGCTCTATAATCTCATAAAGGGATATTCATTTGTTTTTTATTAGGAGAAAGTGCAAGGTATTTTTTCGATTAAGTGGTCAAGTTCTTTTAATATTCTTGTTCATCATGATCAAGGGAATTATGATCACTATGTTTTGATTAAGTTAAATTCTAGATAATCATTGCATGCCATAAACAATGTCAACCATGTAGTTGGAATGGAGTGCAGTTCATGGAATACTCAAGTGGAAGTGAAGTGCAATGACAACAGTAAGGATATAAGATAAACCTTGATTTGTAGTGACTTATAATGTCAATTCTCAAATCAAAATAGTAGAATATCTCATGTTAGAATATATACTAGAGAACATAGGCCTTCAAGAAGGTATAAATATTTTATTCAATACTTATACAATACTTATTACTTACTACATTTGAATAAGCATAGTGCATATAGACAAAGGTTGGAGGCTATAAGAGATGAGATGAAAGTTATGATGGTGAACCACACATTAAGTATCATTTTAATTAAACACATACTTAATTAAAAACATAGTTAAGCATATCTGAAAGGCATATAATTAATACCATGTTCCCATATCAATTCAATCATATATAAAAATTTAAACCTTGCTTTATATTATATGTACATATAATGTTTTCAAAAATGGCATGCCATGGCCATAATACAAAATAGTGGATCATATTGTACATATGTGTGTATACAAACAAAATGGTAGATGTATGTATCCCCCCTATACATGGATTCTATTTATCCCCCATATACATGAATTATATTTATCACCCCTTTCACTGCCATTATCAGTGGCTTTTGAGAAGTCTATCTTTCTTTTTCAGTTGCTCGATGGTGAACTCCCCAGCACTGAACAAGAGGATCGAAACTCATTTCTGAAGACTGCACACAAACAAAAATGTGTAAGTTAATTTACCAACCTATCAAAATAAATAGAAAGTTATATGTACATTTGTTCAAATTCCAAGCCAATATAACAGCTTTACTTACTGTCCATGTGTAAGTGATGGTAGACCGCAGTTTAAATGCATGTACCATCGGTGCTTTACTAACATCCTACAAAAAATAAATGGTACCAATAATTAGATACATGTACAACCATGTATAAGATGAGAAATTATATAAATATTTAAAAATGTATCTACATCCTACATTGACTTTTTCAAAGAAAGCGAGACATACATGTACGTAGGTAGGGGAGAAGAGGTGGGTCACCAGCGGCCCTGATTGGGTTATCTTCAAGCACCACTCACTCACTAGAAGGATGCATAAAATAATATATGTCAATGTCAGTGAATCAATGGGTGCACCAAAAAGATACTTTCATTTACAAATAAAATTATACTACGTGGAGGGACAATGACATTTTCAAAGAAAGCGATACATACATGTACCTAGGGGGGGGAGGTGGGTCACCAGTGGCCCGGATTGGGTGCTTTTCAAGCACCACTCACTCACTAGAAGGATGCATAAAATAATATATGTCAATGTCAGCAAATCAATGGGTGCACCAAAAGGATACTTGGATGTACAAAGAAAACTATACTACATGGAGGGACAATGGCTTTTTCAAAGAAAGTGAGACATACATGTACATTGGGGGGGCTAGAGGTGGGTCACCAGAGGCCCTGATTTGGTTCTCTTCAAGCACCACTCGCTCACTAGAATCCTGCATAAAATAATATATGTCAATGTCAGTAAATCAATGTGT
>LPNX011115841.1:163855-189237 GCA_001517045.1 Pseudotsuga menziesii | reverse complement strand
GGGGGGGGGGGGGGGTGAGATGGGTCACTAGTGACCCTGATTGGGTTCTCTTCAAGCACCACTAACTCACTAGAAATATGCATAAAATAATATATGTAAATGTTAGCAAATCAATGGGTGCACCAAAAAGATACTTGCATGTACACAGAAAACTATACTACACAGAGGGACAATTGGGGACACATAGATACAAGAAATTTTGTAATAGGGTCCCAATAAAATAAGCGAGATATACATATACCTAGGGGACGTTAAGAGGTGGGTTACCAGTGGGTGAAATAATTGACAACGACCTAAAAGGATGGGCATATGCATCAAAGAGCAAGGCCGCTCGGGTGCGGCCAATTCTATCAGATATGTTTTTCTATGTAAAAAAACATAAAGATACAATTAGACAATTTCAAATAATTAAAATCATACATGTTGAATCATTAAAAGAACAAATAGAAGAATAATTAAAATCATACTTGTAGTTGTGAATCTTTCTCTACCTATGACGGACCTTTATCAAATGCAACAAACTCATTGTACCCACCCTACATAAAATATATTGTATCAAGATTAAGATGTATTAAAGGTTCCAATCCCTACTATAAATATGTAAATCATGATGATAAATTAAAAAGTAATGTTCTTACAATTAATGGTGAAGCACCAAATTCATATGTAGCATTGATCGTTGCATGAAAATTATTAGCATCAATGACCAAAGTATGGGAATATGGGGTGTCATTGGACACCGGTTGTAAATGTGTTCATGTAAATTGTCAGATAATTAAAATAGAAATAATTTATGAAACAATTTAAAATTGTGATATAAAAAATAATACACTATGTGAAGAACAAGTTTGACTTACATATTGGAGTAACCAATCGCCACGAAACTCTAAAGAAGGCCCATAACATATGTTTCCACAATATGTGCAAGGATGTGGCATGATGTGATGCTCTTAACCCTCTGCATGTCCAGTGTGATATTTAGATCTGGTAGGGTCCAGTGACCTAAGCGGATCCTCTATGTGTGATGGTACAACCCTAGATGGGCCAAACCCTTGGACTGCATTTCCCTCGACAACAGCCCCATGTCAAAGCAATGTATCTTCCAAATGGATTAATTCCTCCTATGTTTCATAAATCATAGGACCTACAGGAGGATATAACCGATGGGGGTTTAGTGTGTGTGCAAGTCGTTGTGCATGGTTTAGATCATTCCTTGCCCCTTTCCTATCTTGGGGCATCCCATTTCCTACCCCCTGGAACTCTAAAATATCAAAGTAATTTATGTGTTTACCCAAGATAAACTCAGCATACAATTTCCTTAGGAAATAGAATGGGATGTCTTTATTCCCATGAGGGCCTTCATCGAAGAACATGTACTAGCAATCCCTCCAGTTGGATTTAATATTTGGTTCTATGCACCAGTCTATATAAATGTGTGGTCAACTGGTGGCAGGAACCAATCCAGTGCTAGGGTCTTGGAATAGTGAAAAAAGTTTGTCTTTTGTTATCTTTAATTTCTTTACATATTTGTAGCTCAGTCCAGTGGAGTAGTATTTCATCTAGAAATCCCTATAGGAGATAATGTTGTACAATGCTCCTTGGGAATTGGAAATCGTTATTTTATCTAGTGACTCTCCCAATGACTATATTATCTGGTACCCCCATCTAAAAAATGAACTAAGGTGTCTCAATACATCCAAATGAGCAAAAATTTACAAATTCCTACCATGTTCCTCTTCAATGTGTTTGGTGTTTGGATTTGGGTTGGGGTTTTGGTTTGGGCTTGGGTTATTGGTGGTTTGATTATGGAGATTTACTTCAGGATTAGTGTTATCTGTTAATATAAAAACAACAAATTCCAAAATGAATTCATATTTCATTGTTTTTTTTAATCAAACATTTATTAATTTAACAAAGAAAAACCAAAAATCAAAGCAATTCTTACCTTCCATTGCATTCCACCTTGTATGATGTTTGAGATGTTATTACGTTATTTTCTATGGTTGATTTTATAAGGATGATGCACACACCTATGGCCAATTGCAGTTCTAGAGAATGGATTTTCAATAGGAGTGGTCCAGTAGGCCTATTCTCGATAGATCTGAAGCAAAATGTCAGCATCAAACATAACAGTCTTGAAACTGCCCTAAAACTCAATAGAGGAATAACTATAATATCATAACCTGGAAGAGGGTTTCATTGCATTTAAAGAACAAGTTGTCACTATCACATTTGGAGAGGCAACAACTTCATTCAAGGGCTTTCTCACCTCATTGTTTCTTATTCTTGGAGGTCAATATGTAGAAGTATGGATTGGTTTGCTGAGGAGTTGTAGGACTAGTCAAGCCTTAGATACATCATGTGTGTGCTTCTAAAAATCCATGTGTATTATCCTACTGTACTGCCACATGTGGAGGGATTTTTTCCATTATAGTTAAGGCGTTTGGGGCTAGTGAAGCCCTAAACCATGTCATTTTCCCACTTCTAGAACAAACTATGGACTATTTTTCTAGAGTTCTGTGCATTTGGAGGATTTTTTATTAAATTATTACCTTTGGAAGTTTAGAGCTTGTTTTTGAATGGACATGTTGGTTGGATGGTTTCCATGTGGAAGAATTTTTGTGGAGTGTTGCCTTGGTGAGGCCATTGGTGGCTAATTAAGGCCCTTACTAATGGTTATTTGACCGTCATTTGATGGAGGCACCCCCCTTTCTTGGGCCTTTATATCTCTTGTGTCAACTATCTCATATCCTATTCCAATCACAAGGTTTGTATACTACTAGAGATACAAAGGGATATATAGTTACATCTAGGGAGGATTAAATGGATATTGATATGGAGGATCATGTAAGTCCTCTGGATTCTACTTAGCTACAAGATCAAGAAAAAAATTCTATGGTAGAAAAGGAAATGAAGAACTATGCAACAAGAATTCTCAATGGAATTTCCATAGTTTAATAGAAGGTGTAGAGATAATTAGCTCGAGAGTCATTGAAAATTGAAAGCAATGTATAATAATATTAAGGGAAAAGTTGATGAGGATAAAGAGGGTTGTGCCAACAATATTACAATAAAATACGAGTAGGAAAAATAGACACTTGAGCAATAAATCAAATTTCTACCCTCATGATTTTGTAGTTATTTGAATTTTTCCTAATATTTAACAGTGTGTACAATGATACCAAAACTAAAAGAAATTGTCTTGATTATATAGACATAATATTGAATATATTGTAACACATATAAAGCTATAAAATCATATTGTAATGACAGTAAAGGGAACACAAAACACTATGTTAAATTAGAGACAAAGAATAAAACACAATACAACTCAAGTTGACGATGAACAGAGAGGCCTCATATTGCAGTTTTTAGAAAAATTATGCACATAGATGAACAAGGAGGCCGCGTTTATTGAACTGTTGATATATGGAAGAATTCCATCCTCACTTATTAGTGCATTTTTCAACAAGGTATTGGCTCAATGGTTAATCAGGGGTGGTTCTACTCCACCCACCAAAGTTTAAATCCCCTAAAAAGCATGTTTTTCCCCTAGTGGGTAGTCTCACCCCTACAAACAGATTATTTCAATTAATTGGGGATGGAATAGATATTCCATATTCATGGCTTACAGGACCAAAAGACTCCTTGTTTGGGACAAAAATGCACTATGTTTGGGCTGTAACATTTCAGAAACTCATTCTAGCATTACAGAGCACATTTTCAAATCCAAAAATGTTTCCATATGTTTGATGCATATGTCTTATAAACAATGGGAGTGATGCAGCACTGAAAAATCAGCTACAAGCAGCAAACAAAACATAATCCAATTTCATGAAACAATGAACAAAGTGGAACACAGTTCATGTTTGTGAAAAATATGGGACCTTTCAAAACAACTCTACACATAGATGGTCAAATAGGGATAGTACCTTTTCAGTGTTAAAATATCTGATAATATCATAATTCATTTCTATATCTTTGTTAACACATACAGTTAGTGTAGATGTTTCAACATAATAGGAGATTCTTAATCTGAAACAAAATTCCAATCATGAGATATGCCAATGTAATTAAGAAGAATACAATTTGCAAGATGCCTCAAATCAATACCATATCTTGTTATGTGTACCACAGGTGCACATTGCAAGGGCCCTAAGCTACATAGGAGGATATTTTTAACGTAAATCAAAATTCCAATCAAGGAATATGCATTTGTAGTCATAAGACTTGCAAATTGCAAATATTATGGCCATCACATAGATCATAACCACAAGTTGAACAGGCCCCACAAGACATGACAATGAAACCATTAGTGATGTTAGTAAAGGAATAAGGGAGAATGCTTACATCACCAGGGTATTTAAAACTGAAATACAGCTTTCAGATTGGAAAAGGTTTTGGTGCAAGTAAGTGAGGATTTATACATACATATGTCAATATAAGAAATATACTAGCATTGTGTGAGGTAGTAATTACCTGCCAAGCAATACAACTCTGTGGTGGAATATGTCTATCATTCCAAGGATGATAGAGTTTTACCCAGATGGAAATAATCACATAGATCATAGAAAATTCCATAGTTTGTGGACATGAACTAGTCCACAACGCAGGTATTATCATTCCTTATATTTCATGGATGATTTTTCAAATCCAATTGTTGGAAACTTCTTTGCATACTCCTCAACTTCATGTTTGAAGTTTTCTTATCTCATCATGTATGGTCGGGATGCTTTTGATGGTGGCCTTGAAGTCCTTTAGTTTTGTACCGCCTAAGTTTAGAAATGACATGTATTTCAAACTTTGTTTGAATTTGATCATGTACCAAATGAAGAAAAAAATTATCAATACTAGTTGTCTAGTTGTCTAGTTACATACTAGGTAGATGGATCCTTCACCATGGTTTCATACTTGACAAAAGTCACATCCATCTTAACAAACGATCTCCACATGGGGGGGATTCCTTTCCCACACACATGAATATCATCATATCCTTCTATTCACCCTCTATGGAAACTAATATTACAATATTTATTACTAAATTTGATTGATTCCAAAGTCAACAAGAAGAAAACAAACCCCTCCCAACGTTCTTGCTACCCCTCTACATTCCCAACCAAAAACTGCAAATATTTTATATAGACTTTTTCAGAGACCTACCTCCTTTAGAAGAAAACAATGCCAAGTCTGTACTAGTTGATTGCCTCTCCAAGAATGCTCACTTCATTCCCATTTCTTCCAAGGATACTACAGTACTTCTACGCCAATATTGTTATAGTCTTTATTGTAGGTCTACCTCCTTCAGAAAGGAAATAAGCCAATTTTTTTGTATTTGACCACTTCTCTAAGTATGCCCACTTCATGCCAATCACTCCCAATTTTGCTCCTCCACAAATTGCTGAAATCTTATTCAAATTTGTCTAGTTTCATGGCACATGTCAATTAATCATTTGTGCTAAAGATAATAAATTTACAGTTCATTTTTGGCAAGAGTTTTTTTCAAGATGGAATTTGTAAGGAACATCCTTCAAGATGATTACAAATTTCCATCTATAGATAGATGGCCAAACTGAGGTGGTGAATAGATTCCTTAAATTGTATTTATACACATATGATGGAGATAAGAAATGCAATTGGTTAAAGTGTATACAACTCTATAATGTCCCAAGAAAAATGTTAATTGTTCCCTTGGTTGACTTTGGGCATGGTTTTTCTCACATCCTTCTTCTTCTATAATTCCTTACAATCCTACTAATTGACTATTGTAGGTTTTCCTTCTCCAATATTGAGCTCTCAAAGCTTGTGTGGGAGAGATTTGGTTCACAACTTTTCACAAGAACTTTACTAGCCAACTGTTGTATCTTATGGTGGAAACAATATGCCTCAAATCTTTGTCAAACACTTTTAATGGAAATTGTTGTAGGTGTCGTGTGACTGTTTGAACCATATGGGATTATCTTTACATGGATTCTAACTGCATTTTTTGTGTGGTATAGCATGATAACTGGTATTATCTCTTACAACTAGAAAAGTAGTATTTAACATAGTGTAGTTACACAGGAAGTATAGTATACTTGAATGCAAATGGATGGAACTTGCAACATGCATTTAGTTCCTTTGACCACTTCGTAGTTAGGAAAATTACTCATGTCCCAAATGGAATATTGAATGAGTAATTAACTCTACAAAGTACTCATGTAGCAAATGCTAATCAAAGTAATTAAATATACAAAGATGATGAAATCTGAATTCCATGTAAAAGTATTGCTTGATTTTGTAGTTTTGTATTATACATAAAGTATTGCTTGGTAAAGTATTGCTTGGTAAATTATTGCATGGTAAAGTATTGCTTGGTTTTGTAGTTTTGTATTATATGTGTTGGTCTATAATCTCACACCTTTTGTCTCAATAGGTATAGTTTTGATTCCACTACGTTAAATTCCTTAATGTTGTGAACCATTATTAAATAATATGGATCAAACTGTTAGCTTATCCTTATTAAGAACCAGGCATATTCACTAGTGTTGATTAAGATTAGATAAGATAACCTTAGTTTTTTTTTAAATCAAATCATATTAGTTGAACTTTCACAATATATAGACTAGACAACTTTCATAGTTTTGTTTTGATTTAGAAAGAATCATGTTAATTTCAACTTTCACTTGAGATGGTAAAGTTCAAGTTCAATGTTTCTTCAATAACTCTAAAAATAGTTAGTATATATTTGAAGAATAATTTGACCTAAACATTATATTGACTTGTAAAGCATAATTTATTTTATTCATTCTAGATGTTGTCACAGGCCATTATAAGTTGATACTCATATGGGTAGGCTTGTTCTCTTCTCAAGTTACATGGGTGAGCTAATGGAATTTTAGGGTTCAGTTCCTTGCCTCTATGTCTTCTTCTATTGCGATATGAAAATATATGGTGTACATGTGTGTATATTCATGGTTGTGGATACACTTGATATGTGTGGTTACTATCTATTGATGAGATGATATTTATATTCACGGCTGGAAAACTCGTGAGAATGCATAAATCATCACACTAATATTTGCAATATAACACAGAATATGCATTATCTAATTAAATTCATACTAATACTTTAAAATGATTATTTCTTGGTATTTGCAGAAAAATGGTGAAGATGACTATGTAGTGGATGATCTTGATTATGTTGTCACTGATATACCAAAGAAAGATATTACTGATAATGATACAAATGGATCAAATGAAAATGATGATGGATATGATGTTGGGATAGATGATGATGATGAGGATGAGGATGGTAGACATGGATGCTACAATTGAGATAGTGGATGTTTTTTTGTTTCACCATGCTACTAGACACATGTTATTATTTTTGTGACTATCCAAGTTCATATTACATTTTGGGTCATTTTGTTTTGTATAATGGATTCATGTTGACATATAAACTTTGATTACCTGTTGATAATTTTGATTTTAATATTTCTTGTGATATTGGTATTTTCACTATATATTGTTCACTTGTTCTTTTAACCTTAATACAATGATCTGTATGATAGGTTATTGATGTGATGATGTTTAATAATTTCACTTATTTTGACGAAATATAATGCTAATGTTATCATTATTATATTTTAAATTAATATATATTGAAAGTTATTCATGACCTTTTAATGGAAAATTAATATATATGATGATATCACTACTTTGGAAACATGTTGTATGTTTATGTTAAACTTATCCATAAATGCTATGTAGTAGACATTTTTAGTCGACGTTTCGATTCTGAATCGGGAACCATCATCAGGAACATATCTCGCCACAGAAACCTACAAAATGAAAATGCTATGCAATTAACCTCAATAATTGTATCTACAATTAATTTGAATGTTTCATTATGTTATTTAAGAACTATGAAGTAAATGATTAAAGAGAACTATTGAAAATAATGAATAATTATAATAATTTGATATAATAAATATAATAGCACACAATTGGATATGGTTGTAGGTGTTAAATAACAAGTCTAATGTGGTGCTAATAACGAGGAAAAAACATGAGCTAACATTAGAGAAAATTTCAATTCAAAATGGCCCTCCTAAGAAAAATAATTAAAATAATATTTATTAATTTTGGAGGAAGAAAAGAAAAAAACTACTTTTTGTGTTCACAGTTTCGGCATATCTCCCCGTGTTTTTACTAAAATTTAGATAGGGAGAGCTCCCTGGATGCAAAATTAAATTCCGCATCCAGCGAGTACCCACTCAGCATACTTTTGACGGATCTCGCTACCCCAAAAACAAGAAATACCTGAAAAAAGGTGATGATGCTCGCTGGATGCGGAATTTAATTTCGCATCCAGGGAGCTCTCCCGATCAAAATTTGAGTAAAAACACGAGGAGATATGCCGAAACTACAAACAAAAAAAGTAATTTTTTTAATGATACCTATCCCCAAATTTATATTAAAAAATTGTTTAATACCTATACGGTATTTCAAATTTAAAGTAATTTCATTGGATAACACATGATGACATGGAATTTGAATTATGGTTAAAAGGGTCATTTTGAGTTGAAATTTTCTCTAATGAATGAAAGCCCACTATGTTATAGATCTAGAAGCATCATTGGATGCAAAACTTGGAGCTAAGTTGGAAGTCAATTTTGATGCTATTTTGGATGCCAAACTAGAAGCTAAACTTGTGGCAAACAAAGGACAAAAATTGGATGCTAAATGAGAAGCTAAATTAGGCACTCATGAGGAAGCAAATTAAGAAGAAATCCAAGGAGTTAAACGGGAAGCAAAATGTGGTTCTAGTGTGGGAGTATAAATGGAGGATAAATTGGGCACTAAAGTAGTAGCAAAAAATGGTGCTAATGTGGGCATAAATAGAGATGTGAAACTAGGCATTAAAAAGGATGCAACACTTAGCGCTAATGATGAAGCCAAACATGGTGTTGATATGGCAGCAAAATAATACGTTTCTTTGCATGAAAAAATTGGCATTACATAGCAAGAAAAATATGGTGCAACAATAGAATAAATATTTGGCGTCATTTTGGTAGCGATATAGATGCAAAAAAGGAAGCAAAATTGGTACAATTTTGGAAGCAAAAATTGGCACATATTTCGAAGTAAAACGTGGTGCAAAATGAGATGTTAAAGTGGTAGCACAAATTGATGCTAATTTGGATGCAAATATGGTGCGAACATAGATGGTAACATGGTGCTATTAGGGATGCAAATATGGTGCTAACAGAGATGTCATTTATGAAGAAAAATATGACACTCTATAGGAAGAAAAATATGTCGTTATTTGGAAGAAAACCTCAACATTGTTTAGGAAGCAAAGTTGGGCATTATTCTGGAACCAAAAAAAATAGACGCTATTTTGGACATAAAAAAGATGTTATCTAGGAAGAAAAAATAGATATTTTTTGAGATGCCTTAAGTTTTGTCCATGACATGCCCCCTTTAGCGTCTAGTTTGACCACTCAATGTAAAAAGAATTACACTAAAAATGGATGCTAGATGGGACGCTAATTCCAATATTTGTTGTAGTGTACCAAGGTCTTTCATCTAAAATTGTACCGCAATATTCTTCTTACATTCATTGGTGAGATTCTCCTCTCCTGTCAAAAATAGATCATCTACATTCTTATAGTAAAGTTTGGAATCTACTTTACTTTTGGTAAATCCCAATCTCATCAATAAGCCAAAAATTCCTTCGTACCATGCTTTGGGTGCTTGCTTCAATCCATATAATTCTTTATTTAGTCAGCACACATATGTTTTCTTTTCATGTGTCTCAAAACCTCTAGGTTGTTCAATATGCACTTCCTCTTCTATGACATTGTTTAAAAAGGATTCCTTTGCATCCATTTGATGAAAATTCCATTTAATCTTGGAAGCCAATGAAAGAATAGGTTTGATTGAAGTATATCTAGATTATGTGAAAAAGTCTCTTCATAATCAATCCCTTCCTTCTAACAGAATCCTCATGCGATAAATCTTGGTTTGAAATTTTCAATACTACCATTTGTTGAGTGCTTCATCTTGAAAATCCATTTTGAAGAGACCATGGATTTATCTTTTGGTCTTAGAACTACTTCCTAAACATCATTCTTTAATATATATTTATATTCTTCGATCATTGAAGACATCTATTCCTTCTTCTTTGAAGCTTGTTCAAAACTTGTGGGTTCTTCACCAACGAGGTTGCACATCAATCCTACATAGTTGGAGTAGAGCCTGAATGTCTTGCTTCCTTCTGGTGCACCATATATTTTTTCTTCTTGAATTATATCATGAGCCCAAGCTTGTCTTATCTTTGTTGAAATCATATCATGGGATTTCTGCATGGATCCTTGATGTTCTTCTTCGACATATCTAAATAGTAATCTACAGTTTTTTTCAATTCTGGGAGCTTCGATATCTTCTTAATGAACTTCATGCACATGGGATTTTCTGGATTTCCTAAAAGCTACATATTCATCAAATGTGTCATCTCTACTAATCTAACTCTAACGAAATCCTAGAATATAGATTTTGTAAGATTTTCACTGGTCATGTATCCAACGAATATTCCCTTCTTTCCTAAAGTGTCCAACTTTTATCTTTTCTCCTTGGGAACATGTAACTAGACATGAAATCCAAATGTATTCAAGTGGATGAATTCATACTTCTCACTGCTAAACATCTCTTGGGGAGTTTTGTTTCCAAGAGAACCGTGGGATATTATGTTCTACACATAGACTGTGGTCCTTACTTCTTCAACCCATAACTGCATGGGTTTATCTTTATAATGGGTCATGGATTTGACTGCTTCCATGATAGATCTATCATTCCTTTCTACCACTCCATTTTGTTGAGGATTATAGGGTGTAGTATTCTCCCTCTTAATCCCAACTTCTTTACATAAGTCCTTGAGTTCATTTGAAGTGAATTCTCCTCTAGTATCTAATATCAAGTTCTTGATCTTCTTTTCATAGATATTCTCCACATGAGTGTTGAACTCTTTGAAATTTTCAAATACTTCATATTTTCCTTTCAATAAATATATCCAAGTCTTACAAGAGTATTCATCCATAGAAGATACATAATATACATACCTGCTTATGGAAGTGCTTCACCTCAGTCTGCACATCTGAGTGGACAATATCCAAGATCCCTTTTGCTTTACTATTACTACTTGGAAATGGATTCTTGATATTCTTTCCTTCAGAACATCATTTACATACTCATTCATGATTGATATGTATTTCTAGTAAACCTGTTACTACCTTTCTCACAATTGGTAATGCTTTGTAGTTCACATGAGCAAGTCTTCTATGTCATAGTTCACATGGACTTATGGTACTAGCTCTGAAAGTTGAATCTTTGTGCCCCTTTAGTTTGTAGAGTCCTCCTTCTTCAACACCTATTATAACTATATCATATGTTGCCTTTCCTTTTGGCCACATAATAACTTCACCATCTACAAAGGAAACTCTGAAACCTTTCTTTTCTAAAGATGATATAGAAAGAAGATTCTTCTTTAGAATTGGAACATATTAAATGTATTCCATCATCATGGACTTACCAAATTCCATCTTTGTAAGAGTCTTCTCCCATTCCTTTGATGGGATATTGATAATAATCTCCAAGATGCACCTTGTGTGGATAGTCGATTTGAGTGAGACATGAGAGATAGTCTTTGTGACCTTCCATATGTTTGGAAGTACCACTATATATGAGCCAAGTGTCACTTCCATGAGATATTGATCTCGTGAGGGATGAAATTAAGACATATTATGCACTAGATCCTTCATTCTCTCTACACTTCTCTTCCTCTGATTCATTCTCTTCGACTGCATGGGCATGGAAATTTCGGTTCTTATTCTTGAACTTGTCTTTATTAAGTGGACAATGTCTAGAGATATGTCCTAATTTATGACATGTGTAACATTTATATAATGATTAATCCTTTTTAAACTTCTTACCTATTTTGAATTCTTTTGGTCTTTTAGGAGGTGATCCTCGATCCTTCCTTTTGTTTCTTCCATTCTTTGCATGAGTAGCTAGAGCTTGATCTTCATCTTCATTTAGATTTTCTTCTCTATTTGATATCCTCGATTTTTCTTATACACATTCTTCTTATAGTTTTATGAACTTTGTTAGATTTCTTCTAGCACATATTCCTCTGATGAAGGAATCCCATTCTCTTGGAAGACCATTTAAGGTGGTCATCACAACTTCTTCTTCTTCTTCTACCATGTCACCAACATATTCTAACTATTCTTTCATATGAGATACTCTTGAGAAGTATGACTGCATGGTTTCTTCCTTTTGTATCTTCACACCCTTGAGTTGGTTTTTCAATGTCATTCTTCTATTGATGTTATTTCCTTCAAATGGATAGGTTAGTGCATTAAACAATTCCTTTGGAATATTATTTGAAGAAACTCAAGGAATCAAATGATCCTTGATAGAATCAACTATGATCATCTTCTCTTTTATCATATACTTATTTTGCTTGGCCTTTGCTTCATCTCTCTCTGGTTCCTTGACCTCATCTTTGATGTAGCCTTCTAGGTCATGTCGTTCAAGAATGAGCATGACTCTATACTTCCATACTTAGAAATTGTATGCTCCCTCAATATTTTCATCAAGCTTGATATTGTTTGTCATCTTTAATGAATGAGAACATCAAATGGAAATATAGGAGATAGTACTTACCAATTTTAGTACTGATTTTAGAACTAGCTTCAGGATGACCCAAGGCTTGACTAGAAAACCCTAATTTTTCCACTAAGATCCCTTGTAGAACTAATTGTAGGAAAAAATGCACCTCTACAAGGTGAGCTAGACTGTATCTTGATTTTCCAGAATTTGTGGATGGAACGTTCAGAAATCTAATGCCCTAGTTTCTCTTGACAGTACTCGTACGCAAAAAATTTAAATCCCACATAATTGAGATATGTTTTGATAGAAAGATGCTCCATCCTTGGGTGAGTTAAATGGATCTTCTTTTTCAACTGATCTATGGAGGAAGTTTCCTAGAATAGTGAACCCTAGCTTGTTGGATTGCAGGATGACTTGTTGCACAATGTCTTCTTTCAGGTTGACTCTAATACCATGTTAAAATTTCTTCAAAAGTTGTTATTCCAAAACAAAAGGATCACTGAAATAACAAATAGCACAATAGAAAATAGAACAAAAATATTTATCTTGGGAAACCCTCATGAGGGAGAAAACCCAACAAAACTTCCTCGATATAGACTTCAACCAAGTATAGTTTAAGACCCAAGAAATAAGACTAGATAGCTTCTTTCTCCTCTCTCTAAAGAACTTGTTTGAGTGCACTCCATTTCCAAATAAGGTAGGTGCCTCTCCTATTTATACTAATCATGTGAGAATCCTAATAACCCAACATGGTTGAATTCTCCTTGTTGTTAGGGATGACTTGCCTTGGGAGACTCAAAAATGCATTTTAATAATACTTTTGTGGGAACTACTGACCCGACTTACAATATAAGTTTTATCTCAATACTTTACATGACCAAATAAAACAGTAACATCCCTAGTTAGAGGAACAAGATCTCCAAAAGGGGAAATAATAATAATACAAAGTAGAATATCTTCTGCAGTTACATTTCTTTAACAAATTTTTGGGAGAAATATCCACACTCGAGTATGTCGACTTCAAAGGATGTATTGAATTGGCACATTTTCCAAACATACTGATGTCTTAAAGGTCTCTAGTGTACCTAATCCTGGAATATTGATTTAAATCAAAGACAATGACAAATCTTTCAAATCTTGAACATCCTAAATTTCTCAACATAAATTAGTGTGTTGAACTAGAAACTCCAAGTCTTGAAGGTCTGATAAAACTTGAGTAATTGAAGCTTGAACATTGCTTCGCATTAAAGACACTTATCGATATTTCAAATCTATAATATCGTAAATTTCCCACCATAAATGGGTTTATCAACCTGGAAATGTTGAACTTAATATTAAAGGTATGAGATCAGTGGAATACATGACTTTGGAACTTGGTTTCAAATTAAAGAAATTGATAGATTTTTCAAGTCTTGAACACCTTAAATTTCTCAAAATAAGTGGATGTGCAAACCGGGAAACTCTAAATCTTGAAGGTCTAAGATCATTGGAATACTTATCCCTAAAATTTTGTTTTTAATTAAAGACATTGACAAATCTTTCAAGTCTTGAACATCTTAAATTTCTCAATATAAATGGGTGCATTAAACTAGAAATCATGAATCTTCATTAGAAGAAATTTTGGTTCTGAAATGGGCCTTATAAGAAAATGATCCAATAATAAATTCTTGTGAGTTAGAATTCAAGAACCAATATGATTTCAATAAAATGAGTCAACCATAATGGTTGAATTGACATATTTGTCATAAAAAACTACTTTTTTTGTTCTTATTTTCAAGATATCTCATTGTGTTTTTACTCAAATTTTGAGTGGGAGGGTTCATTGGATACTTTTGATGGACCCCACTACCCCAAAAACAAGAAATACTTGAAAAAACATGATGATCATCATTATCATCATGTTTTTCAAGTATTTCTTATTTTTGGGGTAGCGGGGTCCGTCAAAAGTATGTAATGTGGGTACTGGTTGGATGCAAAATTTAATTTTTCATCCAACGAGCCCTGCCACTCAAAATTTGAGTAAAAATATAGGGAGATATGTTGAAAATACAAACAAAAAAAGTAGTTTCTTTTATTTCTTCCTCAAAAATTAATAAGTATTGTTTTATTATTTTAACTATTGTTTTATTATTTTCCTTAGGAGGACCATTTTAGACCTCAAATTTACTGTAATGAAAGGTTTGATGTCACTAAATCAGATTACGGCATAGGTGTGCTAGATGCTAAAGAGAATAAGAACATCGAGTCAAAAAGAATGGTTGAATTGTCTGTAGATTCCATCGCACACTGACATTATTTCATGGGTCAAAATAGAAACATTGAATATTGTAGACATAATATCAATGGAATATATTAAAGAAGAGTGTTGGAATTTGAAGAGAAAAGAAGCATTGGGTCAGCAAGAACAATTGAATTATCTCCATATTTCAATGCATAATGGTGGTATTTGGAACGATGCTTTCCAATTGTTTGTGAGTATCGGTTTACATTCTCATTTGAATACTATTTCATATAATTAATATAGATATAATGCGAAAGGCATACAATTGGTCTATGAGGTTGGATGATGTGTAATATTATTGATTTCTTGTAACATGAAATACATAGTAGGGTCCAAGGCTTGCATAATTCATATCTAGTCACAAGCACATTACAATGGAGTTATTCAAGCTTTTAAATATACTTCATCATATGTTAAGACCCATAAACCATAATAGTAAATAACTCTTTAATCGAGTTATGATTTACCTAACATTCCCCTCTTTAAACTTGACTTGGGGTAAGACCAACCCTCTTCAAAGTTCGAACTGATTATTTGGGAATACAACATGCCCCCCTCTTCAAGATTAACCTAACATTCCCTTCTTTAAACTTTACTTGGGTTTAAGACCAACCCCCTTCAAATTTTTAACTGAGTATCTAGGAATACAACATGCCCCCTCTTCATTCTACCTAAATCTATGTATATACTTTTCATAGCGACCCAATAAACCAGGGGTATGTATCCCTAAACAAGTCTTATAGTGATATGCCCATTTAAATTGTGAATAAATCCAACTCCATAAACTAATTGCTTAAGTGAATCAATTACTTCCTCATGTATCTTTGTGTTCTTTTAGCAATGCTCATTCTCATTTTTTGTCAAATCTGCTAACAAAAGCAGCGCATCTAAATTTATGGTCTTGTTGATTATTCTTGGATTTAAAATCTAGTTTCAATCCAAAAGCATTGCGTTCCATATAAAAATCATGTCTAGTAGGGAACTTGGAAGAAAACCCTACCCATTTTTATCCATTTCATTCACAATTGCTTCTTTGATGCAAATTCCACATACCCATAACCATTGTAGGAACCATCATCCCTTGTAGCCAACCACAAAGATCAACCACCTCTCCAGCATCTTCGAAAAATTCAATGATGTTATCTTAATTAATAAAAAAGGACAAATTTCCTACAAAGAGTCTATTGATTCAAGAAGTTACACATGTCTTTGGCATCAAATCCTTGACACTCTATTTCTTTGTTGGTGCAATATTCAAGGCCATGAACTCAACCCCAAATAATCTACTACTCAATGACCAAATCATCTGCCACTACCTCCATCTCCAAAGCCTCTTTCTCCCCTTCAGTTGGTCGTGGACAATGATCAAGTCCCGATTCATAGATCATGGTTTTGTCGGGTTTGGATCCCATCACCTAATGAGGGGATATAGGGGGGATTTATCTCCCATTACAGTTGTCAAGAAAGTTCGGAGGCAACACCCCCATAGCAAAATTTTCAGGAAAATGCCTTGTAAAATGTTGTAATTTCATAGTCATGACTTGGTCAATAATGAGTAATTTACAAGCCCATGGTATTTTCCCATGGTAATCCCTTTATTCAAGGAAGAAATTGTAATATGATTGTGTATTGTATGGTATTGTATTGTATTGTGTAAGAGAGACTATGAGAGAGTAAAGAGGAAGTTGCAACGAATGTGTTGCAATTTGTATCCCTTCATTTTGCTAAAGGTATGATAAAAAGGGCTGGCAATTTCTGTGTGGACATAATCCATATTTTTTGAACCATATTATATTGGTGTCTCTATTCTATTGTGTTTCTATTTTTTATATTATTGCTTTGCGATCCTTTTTTTCTAACACCTTCTACGACTTCCATCACATCCTACACTTGTTTGAACCATTACTTTTTCAATGGACAACTCATTACTTCCCAACTCTAGTACCTTTCATAGTGAAGCATCGTCCTTGAATTTAACATAAGTGAACCCCTTAAATTTTCCTTAGTCGTAATCCTTTGGAATTTGAATATTGTCCATACTTTCATAATCTCCAAGGTTTCAATCAAAATTCTTACACTCATGCCTTTTGTTTTCACATTGTGAGAAAGAATCCTCTCTCATTAGTGTTTCCTTATCTCCTCAATTTAGTTCATAGATTGCTCGCTTACTTTTGTTTCTTTTTTTCACTCAATGAGTAGGAAAAGGAACAAAGCACGAGAGCATCACCTTGTTGACCAATATCTTATCATGTTCATTCATAAAGGGGTGTTTTTAAATTGTGAAAAATAAGGTAAACATATTGTAGGTATTGGGGGGTGGTGTGGAATATAGGGGGGTTTATATGTATTAGGGGGTATAAAAAAGGGTATATCGTAAAAATAGGGTTTTTTTAATTGGAAATATTTATTTGGAGGGGGTACCAATAAAAGGATTTTGATAGGTATTTTTCAATATCTAGTGAAATTAGGGGTGTTCTTTAATATCCCATGAACGAATGAACTATGGTATAATTTCACTGAGTGAAGAGCCCGTGGAACAAAGCCTCAAGCTTCAAGTCACCATGTTATAAAGTGCCTTGGTCGCAAGAGCTAGCATGCCAACAAATACACTTTGCGCGATGGTATGCTCAGGTAGCGATACCAAGCCTTCTCTAACAACATTTCACCCTTTCTCCATGCATGAGCCTCGAAGTTCCCCTTCCACACACATTGGAAGCACATGGCGACTTTTCACTACACTTTCATCTTTGCACATGTTAGATACCCTTTGTTGGGTTTAGAGAACATATTGAAATGCAAACACACACAATGAAGAAGAAACTTTTACGTTGGAAACTCTAAATCTGAAAAGCCAACCACTCAGTCCAAGGCATGATTAATGTACCCATCACATACTACTCACAGCCACACTACAAAGGATTAGTTCAAGCCTTTAAATATGCTTCGTCACATGTTAATAATGTAGGCCCCTAAACCATAATGGTAAACCCATCATCAAAAGTAAAGACATGGTAAACCCATCTTAGAATCTTTAAATAAGTCCAAATTAATGCCAATCTTTAAATGAGTCCAAATTAATGGGTAAAAGAATGGTAATGCGTCTCACTTTAGGGCAAGAAAATTTATTCTATTTTTATAAATTTATTTAAAATATTTATTGTGAAAATTAAAAAATATGTTTTTCTTCTAGGAAATGTCTAAACTGAATTAAACCCCCATGGGTGGAATGAAATCCATATAGCCCCACATTTTTGAGAGGGGTCATGCTTTTACATACACATACAAATTATTGCGTTGAGAGGCGCTCTACAGCCCAGTATGGGGGAGATCTTGTAACGTTACGTAACGTTATGTAACGTTACGTAATGTTATTTTTATTAATAAAATAAATAAATTTTCTAATTATAGGCCAAAATAAATGTCAGCCACAAAAACAATCTAATATGGGGGAGATGTTGTATTCTTCCTACCTAACAAAACAATAAAAAAGTAAAAATTTAATTATCTATAAAAAAAAATATGTGGGTGAAAAAAACACAATATGGGGGAGATGTTGTAATGTTCCTACCTAACAAAATAATAAAAAATAACAAATTAAATTATCCGCAAAAAAATGTTGGCCTTGCAAATGGTTTTAAAACAATGTGCAAGGCCTTCTAAACAACCCATGGTTTTATTGTACATGGTTTAGGAGGGCATTGCACATGGTTTTTAAACCATGGTTTAGGAGGGCCTTGCACATGGTTTTTAAACCATGTGCAAGGCCTCCTAAACAACACATGGTTTTATTGTACATTGTTTTAAAACCATGGTTGTTTAGGAGGGCCTTGCACATGGTTTTTAAACCATGGTTTAGGAGGGCCTTGTACATGGTTTTTAAACCATGTGCAAGGCCTCCTAAACAACACATGGTTTTATTGTACATTGTTTGGTAGGGCCTTGCAAATGGTTTTAAGACCATGTGCAAGGCCTCCTAAACAACCCATGGTTGTAAGAGGGCCTTGAATATGGTTTTAAAACCATGTATGGGAAAATGTTGTAATTTTCGTTGCTGACAAAATAAAAAATATTATATGTTAGCATAAATAATATTAAATATTAATAATAAAAATATTATATTTGGGCCTTAAATAAAAAGATTTATCTTTTGGTTTGAATCAAATGAATGGATACCTATGAAGAGGTTTGCACCTCGAGAGATTTGATCCATCTCGGCTCTTAATAGAGCCTAGGATTTGGATCTTTATATATCATTGCGCCGAGAGGCGCTCTACAGCCCAGTATGATCTTGACATTATGTAACTTTACGTAACGTTACATAGATGTCGGCTATAAAAACAAAACTTTTAATTATCTTCCAAAATAATTCTCCACCACAAAAACAACCTAATATGGAAGAGATGTTATAATGTTCCTACCTAACAAAATAATAGAAAATTTAATTATCGGCCAGAAAAAATGTCGGTGAAAAAAACAACACAATATAGGGGAGATGTTGTAATGTTTCTTCTTAACAAAATAATAAAAAATAAAAAATTAAATTATCCGCAAAAAAATGTTGGTAGTGCACATGGTTTTAAAACCATGTGCAAGGCCTCCTAAAAAACCCATGTTTTATTGTACATGGTTTAGGAGGTAGTTGCAAATGGTTTTACTACCATGTGCAAGGCCTCCTAAACAACCCATGATTTTAGGAGGACCTTGCACATGGTTTTAAAACTATGTATGGGGGAGATGTTCTAATGTTCTTTCCTAACAAAATAAAAAATAATAAAAAATATTATATGCAACCATAAATAGTATTAAATAATAATAATAATTGTGAACCTTAAATAAAAAGATGTGCCTTTTGGTCTGAATCACATTAAAGCTGATAGTTGAATTCAATACTTAAGAAGAGGTCACCTCCAAAGATTTGATCCTTCTCGGCGCTTGATAGAGACTAGAATTTGGATCTATGCTGGTAAAATAACATTTTAAAAGGACGTTCAACAATCTTAAAAATGTTTTAAAAAAATGTATTAAAAATTTGAAATGAATAAAATAAATGTAAATAGATTTGAGGATTAAGGTTTTGTGAGTACCTATGAGATGGTTGAAATAATTATAAATAATAATAATAAATAACCTTTAATATATATATATATTTCTTTTAATTTAGAAAATACCATATAATTTAAAACTCAGATTAGTAACCAAAAAGGAGCTCCCATTCTTAAACCATGTGTAACTTCGTGGAAGTGCATAAATATGTATACTCTCCCCGTCCTTTACCCATTGGCATCCCTCTTGTAATGGCACTTGTACACCTAAACCCTACAACTATCCCCCATCAATCTAGTGGATGAGTAGATAAAGTTTGTCCTATCAATAACCATTCGTAATAATCCCTACGAACTCGTTATACGATTCTCTCCTGGTTGCAACTTGCCCTAAAAAATACTACATACGTGGAAACAGTGAAGGAAATTATCTCTTACAGTAATCGTTAACTTTATTAAACGAGTTACGAACCTTTCCGTCCCATCTGTTACAACGGGATCCAGCAAAAGCTAAGAAAGCACTGAAATAAAAGCCGATAGTGGCATGATGTTTTTTACGTACAGCATACGCAAATGATACTTTCCAATTCCAATTCCAACAACATATATATATTCCCTCAACGATTTTCCTTCTCCCTTTCGATTTATTGTCGCGTGAGAACACGATCGAGCATCCCCATCATTTGAGAATCGAGACTATTACAACAGATTTTATTTAAAATGCGTTGTTTCCAAAACCCCTACAGCTCCTATTTTCTTTGTCTCTTCAGAGTTTTCTGAACCTCTGAATTCGAAGCTTTTTTCTGTAGTGGCCACCGGCTGTTGAAAGTTCTCCGCATTTTGACTAAAAAATGGCGAGAGCAGTGGAAAGAGTGACTTTTCTAAGTGCCATCGCGGGCTGGCTGCATGATAAAAAGTGAATATTGTCGGCCGTGTGATTGACAGATGTGGGGTCGAGAATTGGGAGGGATGTGAGATCAAGAATTTATATTTGTAAGGAGAGGAGACGAGGGTGCTGAAAAGATTGCAATTACATTATTTGCACACTCCACCCAGGAATATTGCAATTACAAGAGGAATATAGCGCCCAGATATGTATCACGGGGTTGGCTACCCCGCATTATCACTGTCGGGTTCGTTTCATTGGCATCCATGGCGGCCAAAGCTAAAAATGGACGACATGCGTTGTTCATAGGACTTTTCTATTACTAACTTACAAGATTTTAAAAAGAGAAACAAACGAAGAGAACAGACAAAGTAAAGTTGAGCACATAATCTCACCGGTGGTGATTGGATCTTGTGAGGACAATTCAAGTTTCATTTTATTTGTACTGCCATGGCATATATGATTGGAGCCACAATAAACAAAAGGTATTATCTCCACTATAACTTGTCTGTACAATAGCTGTGGGGAGGATAGTGATTGGTGGTCAAAGAAATTGCATTATTGCCACAGCTTCCGACGCTGTATACGATATTTTGACCTACTTATGGCATTATCAACTGTATCTTCTTCGTCTTCATCACATTTTAATTTCTTATTCTTTTGTATTCATGACAAGTATAAAAATGGTGTATACTTGATAAGATACTTTACGTACCTATTTTCATTTTTTTTCATAATCTCTTCTCATAAAATCCCTATCAATAGCAATCCATTTCTGCCGGTATATTCTCTTGGTTGATAAACTTTGTTGCATTAATGTTAAACCTTTTTTTTCAGTAGTAGTTGTGGAGGACAACATCGAAGACACCTACTAGACAACTTACATGCAACACTCCACCCGGAAGCGATGCTCGCTCTGCACGGCATGCAAGGAGGTGAAAACATGATGCTATACATACATGGGGTCGTGGTCGTTACATTATTACAATCCGCTCTATTACAACTCCTATTCCGCGCCCTGAAATAGTTTTTATTGACGACGTGGAGTTAAATTTGACGGCCACCCTTATCATTACTAAAAACAAATTGATGGTTTTGATGTTGAAAGTGCCCTTCCTAAAACGTTTAGTAAATTGTTTTTACCTCTCAAGAATTTCAACTTAGATTATAACGGCTCACAGAACACAGAATAAAATTGCTCTAGATTCTGGCTAAAATAGAAATGCGTCAAGAACCAAACCTCCCACCTCTTCCCTTCCCTTCCCCTCCACCATCAACACGCTACCTTCCTCCACTTACTTACTTGTACTTCTTCCCTTCCCTTCCCCTCCACCATCAACACGCTACCTTCCTCCACTTACTTACTTGTACTTGTAGCGGTAGAGACTTAATTCCAGAATCGAGTCTTAATTCTGGAATCGAATCTCAACCCTTACCAAAGTGGAGGGGGAGCAGATCCCCTACAGGGTCTGGTCAGGTCACGAGGGAGTGGAAGAGAGCAGCCCACTCACAATGAAGGGAGAGGGGAGGCCACATATACTATCTAATTCAAAATTATATAAACAGAATTCATATAAAACTTTCAAGTTTCTCTTAGAAACTAGCTTGAAGGCATCTCATATACATATGATACCCAAATTTACATACATGTCTCAACTTTATGTTAGTACTTCATACGGATGAATAATTTGGGATTTGGGTAGTGCTAATATTCACTATAGTTTCTTTGACTTGAGTCAAGAAATTATTTATGTTCTCTATATGCAATAATTTTGGAGAGTGTGAAGTATGATACCTTGGCAATCATATTATCAATACAATAATTTTGGAGAGTCTGAATGATATTTTAGAAATTATACTAATATTTTAGAAATCATACTATCGTCTAAAAAGTCAAAAAGTTAAGTTATGGGCTGATTTCACATCTCTATGTATAATGGGGAGATCCGCATAGTTGTGAAGATACAGAAATCCTCTTGCTACCCCTGGTGCAATAAGGATCTTCATGCACCAATCAAGACAAATTATAGTTTTATATGTTAATTGGATAGACTTATCTCTAAGTGATCTATTTGGCATGTATTCATAAACAAGCATTGGATTCCTTTCCTCGCAAAAAATTCTAAGCAGTCCCACCTAATTCTTATGAATAACCATGGACAACATTTCTAATTCAGCCTTGAATTCTAAACTTCCATGATTAGACATTTTCTTCTCCCTTTTCAAGGCCACGATCTCTCTGCCAACAAGTAGAATACTCTGTACACTTTCATGCCATACAAAGTTGAGATGATATCAACGATCAGATATTCATAACAGCAACATCACAAACTATATTTATATTGGCGCGGTCTACTATTATCTCTAATCTCAAATCTAGGATAAATGTTATTATAACCATTGGGACATAAATCTTGTTTACCACTATTTGAACTAGGTCTTATGCACAACCAAGGATTTAAGTATCTATTGTCCCCCACCGATCCAAGATTTAAGATCAGAGCTCGCTTTATACTGTACATTTTTAGCTCTTATTCCTTTCCCATGATCGACTACAACAAGTTATGAATCAATCTGGTTAGCTGAGGAGAAATTATTGGTTGTCAATTTAAGTTATTGAAATGAATACAAGTGAGTGTACAAAGATGAGGGTCTCTTTTGGCGCGTTAGATGCAATAGAAAACTGAAAAAACAGACATCCATCAACTTGCATGGATATTTTGAGACACTTACACAATGAATCTTGCGATGCGTAAAACACAAGAAATGTAGGAAATTGAATGACCTTTCCAAATAAATAATTTTGTTCTATTGAAAATGTTGTTAACTATCTGAAGTTAGATATTTTTTAACAGGCACTTTTTATTTTTTGGACAAATTATAAGGTATATGTTTTTGTGGGTGCAGCATCTGAGTGACTAAATGATGGAATAAACTTACGAAAATCGGTATACATATAGAGAACATATACTACTAGTGCACGACTATTTTTTCAATAATAAATATACTTTTTTAATTTTTTATTTATTATCTAAGAGATCAAACCTCGAAAACGGTACGTCAATTGTGGGTGCAGCGTTTGAATGTCTTAATGCAATTATTTGGAAATGGGTTTTTTATAGCGTGTTGAGCTCGGTGTTCTTTAGTGCACCATACAATTTTTTTTTTAAATGGTTGAGAAACGAAAGAGATATGGACGAAACACTAACAGTGTATTTTTTGAGTTGAGGAGTGATGATAGAAGATAAATAAGAAAAAAATAGAAAAAATAATGTATTCTTGTTAAAATTTACATATTTGGAATCTGCAAAAAAAACCATATCTGTTTCTAAAATCTCATAAAAAATGAAGGTGTGCAGCATAATCAGATGAACGGCTAAACACGAGCATATTGAAAATTTGGATATAATGTTGAATTAGCCATGGTTTATCATACTCCAAGGCATAGGCATGTTGAATCCGGAGTAAAGTACAAAGCAAACACATAGGCATAAGAATTCCATGAAAGCATGGGTTGAGGCTAGGCCTTATCATTTGGAGGGAACACATTTTTGAATTGAAGTAAAATGGGAGCGCCTTTTATTGAAGCAAAACGGGAGCACGTTTTAGTGAAGCAAAACGCGCGCACATTTTTAAATACTATAATGAGTGCTTGTTTTGTCAATTATACTTTTATTATTTTATGTCCCCCCTTGACTCCCTTCTTCCCCCTAACTCTTACTAACCCCCCCTCCTCTTCTCCATACCTGTAATCCCCCCTCCTCCTCTCCCTACCTTTAAAATCCACTGCTCTCTCTTCCAAACACCCCACCGCGCCATTCGTTCTTGCTCTCTCTCTCTCTCTCTAACGCTTATGTTCATGATGTTGATGGTGATGATGATGAGGATGATGATGAAGATGTGCACGATGTTAATGGTGATGATGATGATGATGCTGATGATAAAGGTGATGATGAGGAGGAGGAGGAGGATGATGATGATGATGATGGTGATGGTGATGATGATGAGGATGATGATGATGATGTTCACGATGTTAATGGTGATGATGATGATGATGATGATGATGAAGGTGATGAGGATGATGATGATGAAGATGAAGACAAAGATGATGATGATGATGAGGATGATGAGGATGATGATGTTCATGATGTTGATGGTGATGATGATGAGGATGATGATGAGGATGTTCACTATGTTCATGGTGATGATGATGATGATGATGATGATGAAGGTGATGATGATGATGAGGATGATGATGATGATGAAGATGAAGACGAAGATGATGAAGATGATGTTGATGGTGATGATGATGAGGATGATGATGATGATGAAGATGAAGACGAAGATGATGAAGATGATGTTGATGGTGATGATGATGGTGATGATGATGATGAGGATGATGATGATGATGTCCACGATGATCGTGTTGATGATGATGATGATGAGGATGATGATGATGATGAAGATGAAGACGAAGATGATGAAGATGATGTTGATGGTGATGATGATGATGTTCACA
>LPNX011115841.1:123969-158730 GCA_001517045.1 Pseudotsuga menziesii | reverse complement strand
GATTGCTTGGGATGATTTCTATTTTATGGATCAAGCGTGATTGACTTCATTCTACCATTGCATCTAAAAGGTCCCTCAACTTCTTGCACACACCCATACATTATAGCTCATTCCAGTTTAGGAGCATCTTGACTATCTCCTCCATTTGCTACACCCCAAGAAGCTAATTAAAATGCAAAATACATTAAAGAATATACATGTTGATTGAAACCAGGTGACAAAGAGTAAAGTTAATTTCTCACCAACTCGAAAGTGGTAAAACACTGGTAACTACCACTCGTTCGACAATGATAACCCACATTAAATCCAACCAACTCCTATAAATTTTAAATACGGTCCAATTTTAAGAGCCCCTATCAATTTGGCAATCCACTAAATTAACTAAACTTCAGTGTTGACGTGTTTCCTCCACGTTTAGGTGTATTTTACGGCTAAAACATGAAAACATGTCCATACGGGCATCAAATTTAACCTATGACGACGTGGTATCCACTATTTTTTTATTTTCCTTATATGGTTCATATTAATAATAATATGTTTCTCACTATAGTTCTATTTCCTTGTATGGTTGGTATTAATATTCATAAAATCAAAGTTTGGAAATGCGCTAAGACTATGCAGCCTTTAGGCCATAAGCTGATGGGCACCATTTGGTTTTCAGAGTATGTTCGATCGTTCGTGACATGTGAACTACTTAAAGAGGTGGCTTCGGGACTAGACCATTGCTTAAGGCTTCAAACTTATAAGATGGAGGTTGCTTTCTAGTGTGTCGTTAAACCAATGTTTCACCATTCAGAAAGAGAAAGAAACTAAATATTTGAAATGATACTTTCAATCATAACTAATTTGTATGACCTTTCTCTTGGTCCCTTGCAGCATCCTTAGCATCTCCACTCTTTGCATCATCACCTTCATTTTCTCCAAATGCATCATCACCCTTATCCTCTCTGAATGCATCATAATAACCCTCAACAGAACCACAATCCTCTACAAACACATGTGATCATGTATAATTTAGTATATAAAGACACAAGCATAGATATACACATGTGCAAATTAGTAATTTATTTAAATAAATTATATATATACACCATATTACCAATAAAATGTGGTTGGTTTATTGGTCATTCTCTAAAATGACAACCAAAAGATGGAAAATGACCACGAGATGAATCAAACTGAATACGAGACACATATGCTTTCCCACTCTCACAAGACAATCTATTACGTCGTCTCTCTACAAAGAAAAGTGCTAACAGTTACTAAAATCAATGAACGAGACTTGAAACAAATATAAATATGCATGCATACTCAAAATTTTGCATGTGCATAAAATTTAAACACGTACCAGCGTCTCAATATAATACGCTAGAATCTCTAGATATATCAGACCATGTTTGAGAGCGAACATTCGAAGGTGTTTCAGTAGACATATGTGTTGTATTAGGCGTCCTTGTCTCAATATATGTCCTAGTACATCATTGACTCGAATAATGAGTCAACGCCTCATCTCGATCCATATCTACTATATCTGCTATAAACATCAAGACAAGCATCAATGAACTAATGCATTTTAGCCAATGGAGACTAAAAGCAAGATTACTATGTAGTTTAGCCCATGGAAATTTTTTGAGGACACAAAAGACCAATTCAATAAAATTATTGTGTGCCCCTCTTTCGGATGTGAATTTGTGTTGTTCCCACAGGTATCCCCCTTTACTTATCCCGAACAAGACATTGCTCATCCGAAGGATATTCATTTTAAGGGTATAATATATCGCCCAATTACACACCATATGATATAACACTACGCAATATCCTTTCCCTTTATCCAATCATGAAGTCCTATGATACATCTCCCATAACCCCTAGATATAAATACATGGATGAATATGACTAAATAACTACATTCTATTCATAAAACTAAAATGAAATTGGCACTAGATAATTTTCATAAAAAAAATTCATAAAACTCAAAATAAAATACAGACTATGGTAATGCAGAGACAAGTTGATACAAGCTTTGATAATGGATAGACATGTCATGAAAATGTAGAGACAAGCATATACAAGTTATGATAATGCAGAGTCAGTCTATGATAATGCAGAGACAAGCAAATCAAGCTCATCTATTCAATCTAACCTAATTGGTAGATGCAACTACGACAAAAGGGTATGGTTAATATGTCACTAATTATGTAATTATTAGTACTTGTTGTAATTACACTGATCACATTAAGTGTCACAAAGAATAATAAGCACATCATATCTAATCACACCAATGTTATGTTAAGATGTTACTACAAGTCTTTCAGTCTAAATATGATAGGAATAAGGATCTTAATTGATTAGGGAATAAGAAAAACCAATAAATAGTGCTAAGTAAGCTGAGATTCCATGTTACTGCTAACCTGGTGTAGTATTAACTATGAGTAAACATAGCTGAATTATCAAATCTTTGTTGGGTAAAATGCTCTACTAGGTACCTATAAGATAAGCAGACTAATCAATGGGCTTAAGTAGAATGGTTAGAGTTACTGTAATGCTTAGTACGATGTTTACCTACTTAATGTATTGTAATTGGTGGCGTATTCCACATAAATTGAGCTATCTAATAGAACAGTAATACATATATTATTATTATGGAAACACTTATACATGTATATTTCAAATTTCATAATATCCTAACTTCAACATAAATAAATACAAAATACATTTTTAATTTTACAAGAGAATATCTTTGAATTCTGATTGCGATCTTCATTTTGTTCGAGGATATTAGTTCTGTGACTACAAAGAAGCTTATTGCTAAATTTTGATTTTTTAGGGATGTAATTGGCTTATATTTGGTCATTATTGCTTCATTGACAACTTTTGTGTATGACATCATTATTGTGTAACATGTTTTCTTTAGCTTTTTAGTTATGTACTTCAAACAGTCTATAGTTCGTAGTTTATATGATAGTTTATGTATCAGACTTACTTCCTATACTAATAAACTATATCAAACAAGAGCCATTAGGTGGCAATGTCCCTGAGGTTTCCACTTACTCTTGAGAGAAAGAAAAAGAGTAATTGTAATTTTTTATTTGAACCATGTTACTGTGATATTGGTGCATTTATATTCACCTTTAAATGAAAGTGAAATAAGAAATGCTTGTTTGTTTTAACTAAATACAAAAAGTCAAGTTGATATTTTAAATGGTGGAAGTGCTTGGTATTTGTTTCTTGATAAAAATATAACAACATGAGCACCGAATTGTCGATACTGAACATCACATTGTTACAAAAACAAACCAAACTAAACAAGCATTGTGTTGTTACAATAACAAACCAAACTAAACACACAATCATCCAAATTGTAGAGTATAGTAATTCCTTCAGAAGTCACTCAATTAACTAGTTAAAAATCATTGTGCAAATAGAGGAATATAGATTCTTCTTGATCCCTCTAATTCTTTGAAAATATTATATAGAATTAGAAAATATTATATGAAGTTAAACACAACCAGTTCTGCAATTTAATGACTTAAACCGACATGTCTTACGCAAGAAAACAAATCGTAGTGTTAAGGACAGGGCTCCATTAGTTGAGAGGATTTTGATCAAAGAGGTTGAACTAGTATAGTATAGAGCAAGCTCATTTTTATTCTCAAATTTACACGAGTTTCAAAAGAGATCCAATTACCTATAAATATCATTGATCGTCTACATGTATAGAGCTCTGCAAACTAAGCAGACTGAGCAGAAAGGGCTCCACCATCGCAGATAAAAAACAGATTCACCACACGACTGACAGCTCCACCATGGTACCACTGGCTCCACCACACCACCAGACTGAGCAGACAAAGGGAAGACACGGCTCCACCACCGGATACAACAAAATAAAGAGTAGGGCGCCAACAGATCAAGGAGGGCGCACCAACAGACCGAGTAGGGGACCAACAGATTGGGGAGGGTGCAACAACAAACCAAGAAGGGCACACCAGCAGACAGGGTGGGGCACCAGCAGATTGAGCCATGTGCACCAGCTGATCAAGCAGGGGACCAATAGAATGAAGGGCGTTGAACAGTCTACATCGGGCGTTGAATAGTCTGCATCGGGCGTTGAACAGTCTACATCAGGCGTCGAACAATATGCGGTGGGAATTGAACAGTCACGTTGGGTGTCGTAAACAATAAACAGTGGCGTTCTTTTAATACATATAGAAAAAAAAATTCGTCCAAAAAACGTTTTGGCCAAGAAACTATCTACCGAACATTATTTTCCCCACCATCTATGCAAAGCGTGCATTGCGAGGCACACCATCAACTTTAACTTTTGGTAGAACAAGTTTTTCAACTTAAAGTTTGTTGTATGTTTTTAGCCGAAAATGTAAATTAGTTCGGCCAAAAAACATTGGAATACGAATTCTGAAAAGCGATTCTCACCAAATAGACACCCATGTTCATGATTCCGCCCCAATAGATCTATTATCTTTCACTAATCAAACCAAGTCATGACTAATCTGGAGACTACTCACAAATGCATTACAAAGGAGTAATCCAAGCCTTTAAATATGCTCTCACATGTTAATACTTTAAGCCCCTAAACCATAAGAGTAAACCCATCATCAATGTTAAACACAGGGTAAACCCATCTTTAAATATTTAAATGAGTCTAGATTAATGCCAATATTTAAATGAGTCCAAATTAATGTCATTTAGAGTTTTAGAAGTTGAATCCACCTCGATTGCGAGATATTATTACGAGAAATTTTTATTGAAATTTGTGTGGATGAAAATGATATGAAAGCCACAAGCAACATCATTGAGCTTTTGACTAGTCTCGCAAAGTTGGAGCATGGGGCATTATCACCAAATCCAAGAAAGGGGGAGGGGGAGAGGGAGAGGGAGAGTCTAAAGGAAAACCTTTTGAATGATAGGAGTCTGAATGATGTCATTGGTTTCAATGTTGAAAAGGACATGCAATGAGTCATGAACAATCCATGGGAAATACGAGAATACAAAGAAATGAAAAAAAAAGAGTTATGATAATTTAAAACTCAAAGCATAGATTAGCAACCAAAAAGGAGCTCCCATTCTTAAACCATGTGTAATTTCATGGAAGTGCATAAATATTTGGGAACCCAAAGACCATCCTACCATGGCCTAGGCGATACACGATATTGAAAGTAAGTGTCTAGGCTTGAAACTTTAGATCCCCCTCTGAACTTATGTGCATCACTTGGGTTTGCGTGATAAACATAACTCGACCATCCCAACACAGTAGTGCAACACTACCAGGTTGAGCCACAGGGAAATGACATCTAATAACATATGTGCATCTTTTTCTCCTTAATCGAGATTGAATCTATAGGCTCTGCATCTCAATCTAGAACTGGCTCCACCGTTGGTTTTTTGGTCCTCCACCCCTGTTGTTTTCATGGTCCATTCTGTATGGAAACTACGCCACTACATTCTTATTTGTAAAACCAAGGTCGTAGCCAATTAAAATCCATAACAAGCAAACTATGACCAGTATATATCAAAAGGAATAATATTTCTCAAACATCGAAAAAAAAAAAAACAAACTTTATGTAGATGAAAGTTACATTTTGAACAAAAGAAAACGGGTCAAAGATTTTGATATGCTTTAAAGTGGAGGGAAAATTATTTTTTAAGGAAGCACATTAAATATCTACAATATCTTTATTGAAATAAAGTTTGTTTTTACTTAAAAGAAGTTAGCTCTTGGAGACAATATAGAGTAGTAGTTTTTGTTCACTATTATAAAACTAGTCTAATTCATTTGCCTAAGCAATAGGTTTAGTTACATGTAAATCATTTTAAACTTGGATGATATATCCTCCATTTTAAAATTGGATGATACATCGTTAGTTTTAAAAAAACAAATTATATGTATATATATTTAGATGAATATGATTTTTTAAATGCCATTCAATTTATGATTAATCTATTGGATTATTTCATTTTTATATTTAAAAATATTTTCTTTAAAAATAAAAATTTTCATTTATAATTAGGTTATTGGATTATTTTATCTCGACATTTCTTTAAAAATAAAAATTTTAAATATAGAAATTTAGAAATTCTTCTATATTATATTTAATATTAATTTGTTAAAATATTTTTTTAAATAACAAAATTATATTTTGTAAATACATGCGTATTATACAATATTTGATTTTGAAATAACATTTAAAACAATTTTTTCTAATGTAGTGATCTAACTAAATTAACATTAGATATATTTAAAAAAAATGATAACTAGGATAAATGTCTAGCATGTTTCATCAATAATACAAATCCATAATGATTATAGCTTCCAATCATAACACCCAAATTAGTGAAAACCACTAAGTGACACAAAACCTTTTTTTATAGAACATTCAAAATTATATTTCCAATTAAAAGCCACCATATTTTAACTATGTATATCCTATGTACTTATTTTTTCTAGCAATTTTTAATACTACTTTTTACTTCTACTCTATTATAGAGACATGAAAATTCCTATCAATTCGAAGAAAAAAAATCACACAACTGCATTGACATCCTAACATAGGGATATGCCACTATATTAAGATAACTTTGGGTTCAAGGGCTTGGTATCATACTACTTTCACCTCTCTTTAGTCTAAGACATGGGCACGCATTCCTTGAGGAAGATGTTCATGTATATAGATATCTATTTGGACCTAAAAAGGTGAGTTATCTCAAGATGAAACTCTTCATCCTTTAAATATTTGATCTCATGGACATTGTAAGAAAATTATATATCTATATATATCAAGCTTGTCTTTGTAATAATATTTAGGAAAGTAAACTACTTGACAACCCAATCTTGTTTTATGATTATTGTTCAGACTCAATTATGTCACTCCCATTAGAAGAGATGCAAGAGATTATTATTCCATTGTTAAATCCGACCTAGAGGAATTCTTACTATCGTTTAGGTAGAAATGGGTCATTTATTCCATATACTCTATCATCATATTATGTTTTTTCATATATTGACATAACCGTCATTTTTCCAAAAAGAAGAATAAGATATGATACATTGTAAGAAAGACATACCTATCATATGGGATAATCTTATGATGTAAGTAATACACTAGAATACAAGTAGAAATATGGAGATCTTAGTTGGTGCTAGAAATTTTTAAGTTCTACTTTTAAAACTTAGCAATTGCTAGTTAATCCTCAACGCCAATATATTTTTCTCAAAAACCTACATTTTGTTGTTTAAAAGAGTTAACCAAACATTATGTAACTTGATATTTACTACATAATTGATATTGTTTTGTCTGTTGTATTAAAATATTTTATAATGGAAAGATTATTCATGCCCATATGGCCAAGAAAATTCCCTACTACAACTATACCAAGAATTTTTTCTTTAATATGTGTCACGAGCTGACTAACCTCATAAACAAGTGATGCTACTACACATTTGAGAGGGTGAAAAAGGGTAATATATATACAAATATCACTATTGATAAATGACTAATCTTATTCTCTTTCCGAATATGTGATAACCATGAGCTTTTGTTGATTCATTTTTCATAAAGAATTCCTTCATTTGGAATGCATTTGGATGGCAATAATTATAGAGCTACTATTCCTTAGATGTGAAGTAGTAGAAATAAAGGATGCAACAATAAATTCCAGTACATAGGCATTGAAACCTTCGGATATATCAAACCCTATCATCCATAGATTATGTAGTGGAATACCATCGAAGACTACCCTAATATTAATGTAATCTATTTCAAGTATCCACAAGAAAAATGACACTAGACCCAATTTATCTACTAGATGTTAGTTTTTCATCTAGATCTAATATATTTATGCCAAATCGATTTCTTGGTTAGTTATAATGATTTATTTAGTGTAGATCCATTGATATTTCGTTTGTGTAGGAATATAGTTTCTTGCCTAGAAACCCTTTACTAATTCCTATAACCCCATCCACCCTCGAGTACCTATATCCCTACTTTGATAAAAAAACACCTTTTCCCCATTAATATGAAACAATATTTTGACTAATTTTTTCACACTTTTAATATCCCCTTTATGAATGGACATGATAGTATAGTTGTCAGCAAGTGAATCCTCTATGTAAAAAGAAAACTAAAACCAATAGGATGAATATTTTTAAAGGAATAACACTCTAGATCATCCCAAATGTCCCAAGATTTTGGCTTCAATAGAAAACCATCCTTTGACAATCCATCCACAAATTTCATCAGGTTTCTCTTTACACATGATGAAAAGAAACACGATTAAAAATATATTTATAATCCTGCACTTCTAAAAAATTTAATCTCAATAGAAAATTTTCATGAGCATTACCCCAACATCCAATTAATTACCATAAGTGAGTCACGAAAACTATGAATTTTTCTAGCACCTTTTTCGATAATTGTGAACTTTAAGATAAGATTTAAGGTCATTGGTTTAATAGAATTATTGGTCTCCCTTTCAATATAGATTTGAATTTTAAAACATGAACCCATTTAAATATAAGATCCCCCATGCTCCACACACAAATGGATTTCCTTGAAAAACTATATCAAAATGCGCCCATGAAAATATCTTTCATAAGGATTTACCTTATAGGTTTTCCATTCATAGATAATAATAAATAAACCATAATTTCATTAAGTGAAATTACATTCTTCAGAGACTATTATATCATTACGATATTATTATATTGTTGCTTTGTTTCATGAAGGAAACATTGATTCCAAACACCATAGATAAATGGTTGAACCTCATTACAAATAAATTGTCTTTCCATAAGATGAGAACAACAATGGTATCCATATCATGTTCAACCACTCTACCTATAACCTATACATAGAGGAAATATGTTATTAGGTCAAGCTTCTGCCTTTAATGCGTTAAACATTTTTCAAGAAAATATAAATAGTACAAAATATATACATTTAAACATATTCATATTTCCTCTTATCCATAATCATTTTGTGTATAAAATGAAAAATCAACATCAATGAAATAATTTAGTAAAATTAAGGATGTAGATCATAACAACTCCTCCCATCCATTCCTTTAATAATAGGACATTGTCCTATGTTGACAATAAGTCTTGCTTTTGACAAACCATCTTCAATAATATTCCTTTTTTTTAGATATTATAATACAATATCGAGGTAAACATATATGTTATAATTATGTTTTCATTAAAGATATGCTTCAATATAAATTATCCAAGATTCTTAATCCTGGGATCCACTTAGTCACTATTTGAGAATCCCTAAATCATTTTTTATTTTTTAGGGACTCTTTTTTGTTAGGATATTTAGAAACTTAGGATTTAGTTAAGATCAACTTGTGTAATATATCCGTTAGGTAAAAAGTGTGTTTCTTTAGTATGCATTAGTATGCATTTGTAAATATTCTGATCCGACGATCACGGTATGTTCTAGACATAGAGTGATCCGACGGTTCAAATTCTCTTAGATCATACCTACCATTGATCTATGGCTTAACACTCGATTGGTCTATGATCTCTATTTAAAGAGCATAGAGGGTCCTTGGCTAGTTGATCAATTATGAGAAGCTCATGTAACTTTCTTTCTTTTGCATAATAAACTGCTCCAAGTAGCTATTTGGCTGGGGTCGTGGATTGTTTCTCTCTCGAGGGTTTTAACCACATGACAAACATCGGTGTGTTGATCTATGATCTATTTGTGTGAAGCGGTTTCTAAAGGTGTTCGGTCTTTTGGGAGTACCCTATGTACCCGAACATGGTATCAGAGTTTTTATGAAGAGTTACTTTCGATTTTGATCAAGATCTGGAACCGGTGTTGCTGAAACTTTGAAAGGGTTTCTGGTTCTATATTTTTTGTGCATTTTTTGTCTATGGGAGCTATTCCATTGTGTCCATAGCACCGTTTCCATTCGGAAATAGTTTTCATTTCACCGAAAACCGCTTCCGTTTACTCCAGAAACACTCATTTCAGCAAATATGAAGGTATAATGTTATAGTGATGGATTTGTTTTTTTTTAATCTCTCATATTTTATCAATTTATTATTAGATATTTTATGTTTTAGTCTCGGAATATTGTTTTCCCTGATTGTGTATGCTCTTTGTCGTGCACCTTGCGCGATCGCGGCGAATCAGAAACAATAAGAGAAAGTTATTTTCTTGTCTTCTCGGCTACGTATGCTCTTTGTCGTGCACCTTGTGCGATCACAGCAAATCAGAAATAATGAAAAAACTTGAAAATGTAGACTTTATGGGTAAGATAACCAATATCTAACCCTATTGTGTGGAAAAAGTTTTTTTGTTTTTGTTTTTTAGTTTTTTTGTGATTTGCGGGAAAAAAAAGCAAGCACAGAAAACGAGAGAGAAGAGTATAATAAATAAATAAATAAATAAATAAAAACCCCCTTCATCTTTCCATACTTTTATGTACCTTTTAAACTTAGATCACTTGGTCAAAAATTGCTTTATACATTGATAAGTCTTAAGTTCAAGTCTTATCAAGCTACTTTTTAGTGCATGCAATTTTTATTTTCAAGTTACTTTATTGTAAAAGTTCATCTCACATAAATAAAATAAAATAAAAGTGAGTCACTTAAAATTGATTCACTTCAAAGCAACTTTATTGTAAAAGTGATTGTCAAAGGTTGGTCTTGGGAAGAGGGGGCTTCTTTTTTTAGTTGTTCAAGTTAATATCTGCCACGTCACTATTGGGGACATCTTCAACATTTTCTTTGATCAAGCATAACTTCATCATCCGAAATCAGTTTTAAGTGTCGTTTTTTTTAAAACCGCATATTTTTTCGAGCTCTTTGCATCCAGACAGATAGTTTCTATTCTTTCAGCCATTATTTTATAGTATGGATGCCCCTTGTGATATTATACTTACAAGTTCTAACTATTTCTCATGGAAATCTCATATGGAGGATGTTCTGCGAAGTAAGGGACTTTTCAGGATAACCTCAGGGAAAGAAACAGAACCCACTAATGATGATAAGAAAATTAAATGGGAAAATCGATGTGATGAATCTCGTGGATTGATTGGGATGTCTATCTCTACTGATTTGCAATTCCACATATCCAGAATTGATGAACCTAATCTCGCTTGGGAAAAGTTGGAATCTGTGTTTGATAAACACAATGAAATTTGGGGTCATCAACTTGAGAATGAGTTGCTTTCCTTGAATCCAAAATATTTTTCATGCATTCAAGACTATTTATCTAAGTATAAAATTCTTAGACTATTATGTGCAGAATGCAAGATTAAGAAAGAAGACAAACAATGTATTTATCATATTCTTTCAAAACTTGGACCTACATATTCTATTTTTGTATCTACATTCTACTCCATGAAAGAATCCTTGACTGCAGCTAGCTATCAAGAGCCTAGCCTTGAATCCTTTTTTGATTCCTTAATTAGAGAGCAAGATAAGCTCATTCATCTTGGAATAATTAATAATGCAGATACATCTGGGATAGCCTTATTGTCCCAACAGAAAGAAAAGTCCAAGCCTCCCAAGAAACAAAATTTTCGCAATAATAAGCAAAACAACAAGGGTCCCAAACCTTCTTAGTCAGCTCCTTCTTTAAAAAATGACAAAGGATCCAAGTAAAAAGGAAAGAAGACTGAGCGTCATTGCAATTTTTGTAGGAAAGATAATCATGATGAATCTAAGTGTTTTAAGAAGATGGCAGCCTTGGAAGCAGCAATGAAGAAGCACCACATCAGCCTAGATTCGTCTTCAAAATATATCTCTCATGGACATGCACTTTGTGCTTCTGGTTACTCTTATACTGCATCTTCTTCTTCTACTTCAATTGAATGGCTCATTGATTCTGGAGCATCTTATCATATCGCTAAGGAAAAATCCATCTTTTCTACTATGCATGAATGTAACACCAAACAAATATTTGTTGGTGATGATAGATCTCTAAGTGTTGTCGGATCTGAAACAGTTCCAGTAGAAAATGGCAATTTCAGTGATGTACTATGTGTTCCAAAAATTTCCTGCAATTTGTTATCAGTCTATCAAATTACTCATTCAGGTGAAGGTAAAACTATGATGTTTACACCTCACCAAGTTGTAATCAAGGATTTTAAAAATTCTCAAAATGTCCTTGCTACTGGAACTGTTGATGATATTACTAGGTTGTACAAATTTAACAACTTTGGGTCATCACCTTTTCCTTTAGTTTTTGTTGCTCATAGTGATAACTTGAGCAAACTTTGGCATGAGTGATTTGGTCACTTAAATTATTGCTCATTGCAACAACTATGTAAAGACAATATGGTGACTGGTCTTCCGCTAGTATCTTGCAAGGATGGTGTTTATTTCGGTTGTGTACTCGGAAAACATCATTGGGACAGTTTTGACAAATGTGCCTCTTGGCACTCCTCGGTTCCCTTGGAGCTTATGCATAGTGACTTGTGTGGCCCTCTTCCATCTACTTCCTTTTCTGGTTTCAAATATTTCTTAACTTTCATTGATGACTACTCTAGACGCACTTGGGTTTACTTCCTAAAACTTAAGAGCAAAGTATTTAACATGTTCTTGGCCTACAAGGCCCTCGTTGAAAAACAATCTAGTCATCAAATTATTAAGTTAAGATCTGACAATGGAGGAGAATATGTTAACAACAAGTTCACTATTTTCTGCACTCAACAAGGAATCCAACAACAGCACACTGTTCCATATACACCACAACAAAATGGTGTAGCTGAACAGAATAACCACACTTTAAAAGAAATGGCTAATTGTATGATCCAATCTAAGGGACTAAGTCTTCAATATTGGGCTGAGGCCATAAATTGTGCAAATTACATAGTTAATCGCACACCCACTAAATTTTTACAAAGTATAACACCCGAAGAAGCATGGAGTAAAATTAAACCAGATGTAAGTCACTTTCTTGTGTTTGGTTGTGAAGCATGGGCTCACATTCCGGATGAAAAACGGAAAGCATTGTAGCCTAAAAGTGAAAAGTGCATATTTGTTGTATATTCTAAACATGTAAAAGGTTATAGACTTATTCAGCCCCATTCACATGATATAATCATTAGAAGAGATGTTAAATTTGATGAAAATCTATTGCCCTGTGAGCCTAACTTGGTAGGTGTGCCATCCTTGGCCTGCGATCCTGATTCGACGATTGTGCCTTCTTCTTCTTCTTCTTCCATCTTCCTTGATAGGTTTCCAACTTTAGTTTCTGATGATGACAGTGAGGATGAAAATCCACCTCCGCCTGCTCATGTTCCTCCAATTGCACCAGGACCAATACTTCCTCGATGGGTCCGTTCAACATGCAAAGCAGCTGGTGATCTTACCAATGATCCTAGAGATCAACGACGAACATGTTCTCAATTTCAGTGAGCCTCTTCTCTTTTGGCTCAAGTTTCTGAGAATCATGATCTAGAAACTTCTGCAGAAGCTTCAGGAAATCCAGATTGAGATGTAGCTATGGATGAAGAATATCATTCCTTAATGGCGAACGATACTTGGGATCTTGTTCCTCTTCCAAAAGGAAGAAAACTTGTTAGATGTAAATGGGTCTACAGAACTAAGTATGCATTAGATGGAAGTGTTGAAAGACTTAGGAAAGGTTAGTTGCCAAAGGTTTTTCCCAAGTTGAAGGGATTGACTACAATGAAACTTTTTCCCCTGTAGCAAAAATGAACTCCATCCGCCTTGTTCTTTCCCTTGCAGCCTTACATAACTGGGAAGTCCATCAAATGGATGTCAAGTCTGCCTTCTTACATGGTGATTTACATGACGAAATTTACATGTAACAACCTCCTAGATATGTTCAGAATAACTCTAGCCTTGTTTGTCTCCTTAAGAAATCCTTATATGGCCTTAAGCAAGCTCCTAGAGCTTGGTATGCCAAAATGGATAGCTTTCTCCTTGACACTGGTTTTTCTAGATGCCATTATGACCCCAATGTCTATACCAAGAAATAGGAAACCATCTCATCATACTTGTTCTTTATGTTGATGATATTATCCTTACTAGTAGTGACGCTAAACTTATAACCCATGTGAAATCTAGTCTTAAGCAAAATTTTGAAATGTCAGACTTAGGACATTTGCATTATTTTCTTGGTCTCCAAGTCTTTCAAACCAAAGAAGGAATCTTTCTTTCCCAGTCTAAGTATGCTTGTGACCTTCTTCATCGCTTCCACATAGAAGATTGTAAACCGGCCCCTTCTCCCTTCCAATCTGGAGTCAAACTTTCTGCCACTTGTGCTTCCCATGAAGTGGATGCCACCTTGTATCGTCAGCTTGTTGGTAGTATTTTATACTTGACTCATTCCCATCCTGACTTTTCCTTTGCCGTTGGTCGTGTTTCCCGTTATATGCAAACTCCTCATGAAAGTCACTCGAAAGCAGCAAAAAGAATACTTCGATATATTCGAGGTACAATTCAGTTTGGGATTCATTACAGTACAGGGGGGGAACCTTTGTTGGTTGGTTTCACTGATTGATATTGGGTCAGCGATCTTGATGATCGAAAGTCTACTACATGTTATGTTTTCAGTCTGGGATCTGGACCTGTCACTTGGGCTTGTAAGAAACAACAAACTCTTGCTCTTTCTTCAGCAGAACCAGAATATCGAGCCGCAGTTAATGCTAGTTAGGAAGCTTTAGCAGCAGCCTACTCCACTTTGGTGCAACAATCAAAGTGCCATCAAGCTTTCCAAAGATCCAGTTCTACATCAACGCAGCAAACACATTGAGCTACACATGCACTTCATCACAAATCTTGTTCATGATCATGTTATTGAAGTGCTATATTTCCCTACAGATGATCAAGTTGTAGACATCTTCACCAAGTCTCTTATAGAAGTTAATTTTTCTAAACTTCCGTCTATGTTAGGAGTTCAGGAATGTGTCCTTAAGGGGGGATAGGCTCTAATTCCTCCTTCCTTCTCCTAATAGTGTCACTTTTGTAAATCCTTCAATCCTATCCCAAGTTGTTCTTAAAGGGGGATGTTAGGATATTTAGACACTTAGGAGTTAGTTAAGATCAACTTGTGTAATATATCCGTTAGGTAAAAGTTTGTTTCTTTAGTATGCATTAGTATGCATTTGTAAATATTCTAATCCGACGGTCACGATATCTTCTAGACATAGAGTGATCCGACGGTTCAACTTCTCTTAGATCATATCTACCATTGATCCGTGGCTTAACAACCGATTAGTCTATGATCTCTATTTAAAGAGCATAGAGGGTCCTTGGCTAGTTGATCGATTATGAGAAGCTCATGTAACTTTCTTTCTTTTGAATAATAAATTGCTCCAAGTAGCTATTTGGTTGGGGCCGTTGACTATTTTTCTCTCGAGGGTTTTAACCACGTGACAAACATCGGTGTGTTGATCTATGATCTATTTGTGTGAAGCATTTTCTGAAGGTGTTCGGTCTTTTGGGAGTACCCTGTGTACCCGAACATTTTTTAGTTGTTATCTTTAAGGACTAGCTTTAAAGCCACGAGCAATACAACATTATGTGATCCCCACCCAAACTGGCTTTAAATTTTAAAATATGAGATTCATTATGATATATCATTCCCCTCCCATAAACTTGTTGATCCCTCTTCGAAATTCTTTCAAAATATCCCCATGACCATGCTCTATTAATATCCTCAAACATAATTTGTCTAGGAGGCTTCTCAACCTTTTTCTAATTAAAGTTATTTATAATGAAAATTCTCTAGGAAATAGATTGATGTAGTCAAGTAAATATATCCTCAAATAAACTTGAATTTTTGGCCATCCATATGCTCCATAGTATACACAAAAGCTCTCCCAACAAGATCTTGAGAATATGAAAAAATACTACAATATATATAGTTGGAGACAAAATCTCAATTAACCACAAGAATACGAAACCAAGACGCATCGACACAACAAACCATAATACTAATACCCTATATTATGCATGTAAAACAAATAATAATTTGAAACAAATATATGTCAAAAACTAAGAATTCTTTTGTATGCCAAGAACCTAGTTCACCTAGCACATATATGAATAACAAATGGGCCTAGTCATGTACTCTAGTTGATGAATATTAGATATTTGAACATTGATTTCCCCTCAACATTCTCCCACTTAAATTTCACATACAGGAAGTTTATTTTGTAATTAAAAAACTAATTATGTTGTTTTCTTGTCAAATGAATTTTGTAATAAACTTTATAAGTTAGATGAATTTTGTAATTAAAAATATATATAATAATTCATTAAACTCATTTATAGCAATTTAAGTTTTTATATTACTTTCCATTTTTAAATAAAATATATATTATAAACTTGTAAACTTTGTAATACTCTATATAGATTATATGTCATTTTGATAATGAAAACTAATACCAAATAAAATTATGTAATCTTGTATCAGTGGAGACTTATATTTTTTCTATATACAATAGAATAATGGTATAATTATAATATGCATATTTCAATTATTATAACAATTTACTAATTATATTAGACAAGAGATATAACTAGGATTGAGTAAGGGTATGTATTTATTATGTGTCAATGATGTGTAAGAAATGGATACATAACTTTGGGGAGAAAGTCATATTTCACCTAATATATATAGAGGATTGATAGTGGTATTATAATTAGTTAATAAAGTATTGAATGTCACTAAGGAAGATTCCAAGCTGCCTATTGATATCTTGCAAAGTTGTAAAATAACTTTGATTCCTCTCAATAATAATTTGTTTTTTTTTTCTAAAAACTTTTTTAAAAAAATTGAGCAAAAAACTAAAATATTTTTTTTTGTAAATTCAAAGTCTAATCTATTGATTCAAAATAGTAGTACAGGAAAAAATACAGATCATGATGGCATTTCTTTGAACTCAATGTAGCAGAGAGTAGTTTGAAGCCTTCCCCTCTCAGAAATTCTGGCTTTTACAATAAAATTTATCCTCCCTATAGAAGGGAAAACAAATCATAGTGATAGAAACATAAAGAGTATTGAAGCAAAAAAACTTAGTGCTACTGTTGTAAATAACAGGTGGGCTAGATCCAAAATGACCATTAGAAAAGTAGAAAAAAACCAAGGAACTTGAACTTAGGGCTTGAGAGGTTTCTCCTCCTCAATGGGAACACCAAAGTCAAATCCAATCTTCCTTTTTGGTTGTCTTTCCACTAGGGGGGTCGAGGAGGGTGACAGACTCTCTGTCCACCATCCTTTCCAAGTATATTAGGGTCACTACTAGTATTCTCCTTGATGCTCAAGTCACTGGTGCTGGAGGGAATCTTCTTAACCGGGAGCAGTTTAATTTTCCTGTAATCTACTACAATACTGATGGTTCCTTTTCCCTGCTGGGTGCCCGCCATGGTCCTCAGAGGACGAGGAGGAAACCTCTCAATTTACATGGGAGTCGCAGGAGGATTCAGGGATGATTTTGGGTACCAATGAGATGAAGGATAAGCCTGGCTAGGAGGTTCTTCACCACCTAAAATTTCTTCCTGTGGAGGACCTGTCACATCCCCATCCCTCCGACAGGCGAAGAGGATGCAACCCCATGGCGTTAACCATCCGAGCAACCAGCCCCATGAACATGTGAAGGCATAAACTAACTGAAATTGTTGAATGCTTAAACAAAAACTTTGAACTAGAACATGCACAGATGCAAATATTTATCATACGCAGCGGAAACAACACACATTCATATAGCATTCATTCATCAACATGTTCATCATAATCATTAATAGAAATATGATTGCGGAAGTAAAATGAGCAAGATCACTTATCTTATGAAGAAGTCCATCCACAACCAACTATGTCGCTACAACGTTCCACCCAACCATAGGCCAGCGTGGTCCTTAATCTCTCAGCAGCGCTGCCACCCCCGAGCTGGGCATGATTCTCCAAGGAATAAGGGAACTAGCAGGCTGACACATAGCCAAGGATACACAAAACATAGCCAAGCCAACATAGTGGGTTTATCAGGCCATCCAGGAGTGGGAAAGGCTAAATGCTAAGCTAGTGAGATCATTGCAGAGCCAAGAACACCTACACCAGAACTAGCCTAGCTTCTAAAACACCCACACACACCCAACACAAGGAATCAATCCCTTCTCTGCTACACAGTCCCTCAGGCCCTGCATTCCCTTCCAGTGCTATTCAGGGGTTGTGGAGAAGAAATCCATCCCTCTAGTTCTGTCTGTGTGGTTTTCAGCCACCAGGTTTATCAAGCAAACCAAGCCCCCATTCCTGCTCCCTACACAGTTCGTTGACCAACCATTGCATACATGCAATTAATCAGCTATTACAGCTTAAAGCAGGAAAGACAACTCCAATCAATCCGTAGTATCCTCAAGGCGTAATAGAAACACAACTCACGGTAGAGGGGGGGGGGAGAACAATAGTCCCAACCGTATTAGTGAACATGGGAAAACAACACCAGTTCGCCCTGGGCAAGTAAGCAAGTGGGAAAAGACTTACACTAGCCGCACTGGGGAAGTAAAATACACACTCTCAGCCTGTATGTGGATGAGACTTGCACCAGGCCCAATCACAAGGAAGACCGCAACACCCAAATTCAGCCTGCGTTGTCCACAGAAACCGTAGAAGAAGAACTACGTGGGTAAACCAGCATGTGCATGAGAATAATCAACAGGCAATGGCCCCTGAGCGAGGATGAGTAGCTCCCAGATTGTGCATGGATGGACAGAAAACCAGAGGTGCGTGAAAGGGGAGTGCATGAATGCTTCAGCTCGTCATGGAAAGAGTGGAATGTCCGCGGGGGAGATGGTAGCAGTTTCATTGCCATCGTGAAGCCAACAGTGGTGGAGTGTGCATGTAGGTGAGGACTAACAGTCCTGCCACCCCACTCCCAAAACAATTAACTGCCTCAACCACTAGCAGCAATTCTTCAATGGAGGTGGTTGAGTAAACAAAGAAAGGTGACACATGGATTTTTACCCCATTGGCCCATGTTTGACAAATCCCCCCCCCCACATCCTTATCCTTGTGAAAATCATGCCCCTTTCTCATTTTAGTTGCCGCGATCGTAGTTGGTCGGATTCATTTAATTAATTATAGATGCATATTTACATGATGACAAACATAATATATGCCGCATGCCCTGATATACCATCGGTGACAAGTTTAAATCCAAAACATAGCATAACCGATCAATGGTGGGGCCTTGGCCTTTAGCTCCACACCGTGATCATTTACAATATATACATCATGTACCTTTAATGCAACGGGGTCAAAACCGGGGTGTTACAGGACTATCCTATTCATCATTGAGTGGGATCCCATGAGCTCATCCTCCGAATCATCCATGGGATAACGGATATGGTCTAGGATTTTGACATTGTATCCTTCATTTTTTCCTAGGAAAAGAGAGCTCCAACATGCTCGTTGGAGTTTCCACTACCTCCACGCCCCCGTCGTGGCATAGCTCATAGTCTGCAGGACATCTTCAAGTGGACTAGAAGCACAATGTGGCATAAGTTCTTAATGTCAACAAGGAAATTAGGGGCAGGAGGATGGAAGTCAGCACGCTTCACAATCAGCACAGAGTGCAAGATTGTTGGGATTCACAAAAATGCACAGGGAAAAAAAATGAGGTAAGGGGCTTTGAACAGGATGCTCATATGAAGGACGCATTGACTATGAGGTGCAATTAAACTTGCCAGTAATTGGCATAGAAGAGAATAATATAGGGTGACAGAGGGAATCCCACCTCGTATGAATAACCTGGAAATACCACACTGATCGAGGGAGGAGATGGTCTGCATCATTAAAGGCTTAGTGATGGCCAGTCTGGGGAGTGACATCGGGGGACAACTATGTGTTCTGACAGCTGCTCTCGCTCCTCCTTTGAGCCACATAGGCACCTGCATCCAGGTAAGAACTAAAATAAATTACTTGAGAAGTAAATCTGAAATGAACTACTTAAGAAATAGCTCCCCTTCCACTTGAAATAAAAGTCTTACAAACACAAATACACATTTGAGGGGAATGAATAAAAGGTATAAATTTCTCAAAGAAGTGAGAATGGGAAGCTTCTCTATGTTATGGTTATTATACCTTACATGTTCTAAAAAATGGTGTATTGTTGCTTTCTTTTGTTAGGATATTTAGACACTTAGGAGTTTGTTAAGATCAACTTGTGTAATATATCCATTAGGTAAAGTGTGTTTCTTTAGTATGCATTTGTAAATATTCTAATCCGACGGTCATGATATGTTCTAGACATAGAGTGATCCGATGGTTCAACTTCTCTTAGATCATACCTACCCTTAATCTGTGGCTTAATACCTGGTTGGTCCATGATCTCTATTTAAAGCACATGGAGGGTCCTTGGCTAATTGATCGATTATGAGAAGCTAATTTGTAACTTTTTTCTTTTGCATAATAAATTGCTCCAAGTAGCTATTTGGCTGGGGCCGTGGACTGTTTCTCTCTCAAGGGTTTTAACCACGTCAAAATATCGGTGTGTTGATCTGTGATCTATTTGTGTGAGTGGTTGTTCTTGTTGTTCAGTCTTTTGGGAGTACCCTATGTACTCGAACATGGTATCAGAGCGTTTATGAATAACCGCTTCCGTTTGTGATCTAGATCTTGAATCGGTGTTGCCAAAACTTTGAAAGGGTTTATGATTCTGGAATTTATATGCATTTGTGGCCTATGGGAAGTGTTCCATTGCGTTCGAAGCACTATTTCCATTTGGAAGTATTTTTTGTTTCATCGAAAACCATTTATGTTTTCTTCATAAACACCCATTTCAGTAGATCTGAAGGTATAATGTTACAGTGACAGATTTGTTTTATTTTTTTTAAATCTCTCGTATATTTATCATTTTTATTATTTAGATCTTTATGATTTTTTAGTCTCGGATTGTTTCCTTCCATGTCTGTGTATACTCTTTTCCATGCACCTTGCTTGATCGCGGCGAATCAAAAACAAAAAGGGAAAGACCCTTTTCTTGGCTATGTATGCTCTTTGTCGTGCACCTTGTGCAATCGCAGCAAATCAGAAACAGAGAGAAAACATAGACTTTTCGGGTAAGCTAACGAGATATAACTTCAAAAGTGTGGAAATTTTTTTGTTTTTGTTTTTTTGTTTGTGGTGTGATTTGCAGGAAAAAGAAGAAAGCATGAAAACCGAGAGGGAAGAGTAAAAAGAGAAAAGCCTCCTTCCTCATTCCCTTCTTTTACATACCTTTTAAACTTAGCTCACTTGGTCCAAAGTTGCTTTATTCCTTGATAGGTCTTGAGTTCAAGTCTTATTAAGTAACTTTTTAGTGCATGCAATTTCTATTTTCAAGTTACTTTATTGTAAAAGTGCATCTCACTTAAATAAAAAAAAATCAAATAAAAAGGTAAATCACTTAAGTTCTTTTTAATGCCATAGTATTTAAAGTACCATTATTGTAAAAGTGAACATCACTTATTTTACAAAAGTGATTCACTTAAAGACAAATTTCTTGTAAGTGATTGCCAAAGGTTCTTTTTGGAAAGAAGGGTGTTCTTTTTTTTAGTTGGTTAAGTTAATATCTACCACGTCACTATTGGAGACATCTTCAACATTTTCTTTGATCAAGCATAACTTCATCGTTCGGAATCAGTTTTCAGTGCCGTTTTTTTTAAACAGCCAAAATTTTCAATCTCTTTGCATCCAGACAGTTAGTTTCTATTTTTTCAGCCATTATCTTATAGTATGACTGCCCCTTGTGATATTCTACTTACCAGTTCTAACTATTTCTTATGGAAATCTCATATCGAAGATGTTCTACGAAGTAGGGGACTTTTCAGAATTACCTCAGGGAAAGAAACATAACCCGCTGATAATTATAAGAAAATAAAATTGGCAAATAGATGTGATGAAGTTCATATATTGATTGGGATGCCAATCTCTACTGATTTGCGATTCCACATATCTGGAATTGATGAACCTGATAAATCTTGGAAAAAGTTGAAATATGTGTTTGGTAAACACAATGAAATTCAATGTCATCAACTTGAGAATGAGTTGATTTCTTTGAATCTAAGTGATTTTTCATGCATTCAAGATTATTTATCTAAGTATAAAACCCTTAGACTCTTATGTGAAGAATGCAAGATTAAGAAAGAAGACAAACAATGTATTTATCATATTCTTTCCAAACTTGGACCTACATATTCTATTTTTGTATCTACATTTTACTCCATGAAAGAATCCTTGACTACAGCTAGCTATCAAGAGTCTAGTCTTGAATCCTTTTGTGATTCCTTAATTAGAGAGCAAGATAAGCTCATTCATCTTGGAATAATTAACAATGCAAATACAACTCGGAAAGCCTTATTGTCCCAACAGAAAGAAAAGTCCAAGCCTCCCAAGAAACAGAATTTTCGCAAAAATAAGCCAAACAAGGGTCCCAACCCCTCTCAGTCAACTCCTTCTTTAAAAAATGACAAAGGATCTAAGACAAAAGGAAAGAATACTGAGCGTCATTGCATTTTTTGTGGGAAATATAATCATAATGAATCTAAGTGTTTCAAGAAGATTGCATCCTTGGAATTAGCAATGAAGAAGCACCACATCAGCCTAGATTCATCTTCATAATCTACCTCTCATGGACATGCACTTTGTGCTTCTGGTTACTCTTATACTGGATCTTCGTCTTCTACTTCAAATGAATGGCTCATTGATTCTGGAGCATCTTATCATATGGCTAAGGATCAAGCCATATTTTCTACTATGCATGAATGTAACACCAAACAAATATTTGTTGGTGATGATAGTTCTCTAAGTGTTGTAGGATCTGGAACAGTTCCAATAGAAAATGGTCATTTTAGTGATGTACTATGTGTTCCAAGAATTTGCTGCAATTTGTTATCAGTCTATCAAATCACTCATTTGGGTGAGGGTAAAACTATGACGTTTACACCTCACCAAGTTGTAATCATGGATTTTAAAGATCCTCAAAATTTCCTTGCTACTAGAATTATTGATGATATTACCAGGTTGTACAAATTTAACAACTTTGGGTCATCACCTTTTCCTTCAGTTTTTGTTTCTCATAGCGATAACTTGAGCAAACTTTGGCATGAGCAATTTGGTCACTTAAATTATCACTCATTGCAACAACTATGCAAAGACAATATGGCGACTGGTATTCCAATGGTATCTTGCAAGGATGGTGTTTGTTCTAGTTGTGTACTAAGAAAACATCATCGGTACAGTTTTGACAAACGTACCTCTTGGCACACCTCGATTCCCTTGGAGCTTATGCATAGTGCCTTATGTGGTCATCTTCCATCTGCTTCCTTTCCTAGTTTCAAATATTTCTTAACTTTCATTAATGACTACTCCATACGCACTTGGGTTTACTTCCTAAAACTTAAGAGCAAAGTATTTTACGTGTTCTTGGCCTACAAAGCCCTTGTTGAAAAATAATCTGGTCATCAAATTATTAAGTTAAAATCTAATAATGGAGGAGAATATGTTAACAAAAATTTCACTACTTTCTGCATTGAACAAGGAATCCAACAACAACACATTGTTCCATATACACCACAACAAAATGGTGTAGTTGAATGAAAGAACCACACTTTAAAAGAAATGGCTAATTGTATGATCCAATCTAAGGGACTAAGTTTTCAATATTGGGCTGAGGCCATAAATTGTGCAAATTACATAGTTAATCACACACCCACTAAAGCTTTACAAGGTATAACACCGAAAGAAGCATGGAGTAAAATTAAACCAGATGTAAGTCACTTCCATGTGTTTGGTAGTGAAGCATGGGCTCACATTCCGGATGAAAAACAAAAAGCATTGTAGTCTAAAGGTGAAAAGTGCATATTTGTTGGATATTCTAAACATGTAAGAGGTTGTAGATTTCTTTAGTCATATTCTCATGATATAATCATTAGAAGAGATGTTAAATTTGATAAAAATCTCTTGGCCTATGAGATTAACTTGGCGGGTGTGCCATCTTTGGCCTACGATCATGATTCGGCGATTGTGCCTTCTTCTACTTCCAACTTTCTTGACAGGTTTCCAACTCCAGTTTATGATGATGATAGTGAGGATGAAAATCCACCTCCACCTGCTCATGTTCCTCCAGTTGCACTAGCACAAGGGCTTCCTCGATGGGTCCGTTCAACATGTGAAGCAGCTGGTGATCTTGTCAGTGATCCTAGAGATCAATGTTGTACACGTTCTTAGTTTCAGCTTCCCTCTTCTCTTTGGACTCAAGTTTTCGAGAACCATGATCCAGAAACTTTTATAGAAGCTTCAAGAAATCCAGAATGGGATGCAGCTATGGATGAAGAATATCGTTCCCTAATGGCGAACGATACTTGGGATCTTGTTCCTCTTCCAAAAGGAAGAAAACTTACCAGATGTAAATGGGTCTACAAAACTAAGTATGCATCAGATGGAAATGTTGAAAGACTTAAGGCAAGGTTAGTTGCCAAAGGTTTTTCCCAAGTTGAAGGGATTGACTACAATGAAACCTTTGCTCCTGTCACAAAAATGAACTCCATCTACCTTGTTCTTTCCCTTGGAGCCTTACATGACTAGGAAGTCCATCAAATGGATGTCAAGTATGCCTTCTTACATGGTGATTTATAGGAGGAAATTTACTTGGAACAACCTCTTGGATATGTTCATAATAACTCTATCCTTGTCTGTCTCCTTAAGAAATCCTTATATGGCCTTAAGCAAGCTCCTAGGGCTTGGTATGCCAAAATGGATAGCTTTCTCCTCGGCACTCGTTTTTCTAGATTCCATTATGACTCCAATGTCTATACCAAGAAATTAGGAAAACATCTCATCATACTTGTTCTTTATGTTGATGATCTTATCCTTACTGGTAGTGACCCTAAACTTTTAACCCATGTGAAATCCAATCTTAAGAAAAATTTTGAAATGTTAGACTTAAGACATTTGCATTATTTTCTTGGTCTCTAAGTCTTGTAAACCAAAGAAGGAATATTTATTTCCCATTCTAAGTATGCTTGTGACCTTTTTTGTTGCTTTCACATGGAAGATTGTAAACCAGCCCCTTCTCCCTTCCAATCTGGAGTCAAACTTTCTTCCACTTGTACTTCCCCTGAATTATATGCCACCTTGTCTCATCAACTTGTTGGTAGTATCTTATACGTGAATCATTCCTATCCTGACCTTTCCATTGTCATTGGTCATGTCTCCCATTATATCCAAACACCTCATGAAATTCACTGGAAAGCAGTAAAAAGAATACTCCGATATATTCAAGATACAATTCAGTTTGGGATTCATTATAGTAGAGGGGGGAAACCTTTGTTGGTTGGTTTCACTGATTCAGATTGGACCGGAGATCCTAATGATCGAAAGTCTACTGCAGGTTATGTTTTCAGTCTGGGATCTAGACCTGTCACTTGGGCTTGTAAGAAACAACAAGCTCTTGCTCTTTCTTCAGTAGAAGTAGAATATCGAGTCGTAGTTAATGGCAGTCAACCTAAATCATTTTTTATTTTTTAGGGCCTCTTTTTTGTTAGGATATTTAGACACTTAGGAGTTAGTTAAGATCAACTTGTGTAATATATCTGTTAGGTAAAAATTGTGTTTCTTTAGTATGCATTAGTATGCATTTGTAAATATTCTAATCCGACGGTCACGATATGTTCTAGACATAGAGTGATCCGACAGTTCAACTTCTCTTAGATCATACCTACCCTTGATCCATGGCTTCACACCCGATTGGTCCATGATCTCTATTTAAAGAGCATGGAGGGTCCTTGGCTAATTGATCGATTATGAGAAGCTCATTTGTAACTTTCTTCTTTTGCATAATAAATTGTTCCCATTAGCTATTTGGCTGGGGCCGTGGACTGTTTCCCTCTTGAGGGTTTTAACCACGTCAAAATATCGGTGTCTTGATCTATTATTTGTTTGTGTGAGTGGTTGTTCTTTGTGTTTGGTATTTTGGGAGTACCCTGTGTACCCGAACAACTTTATTATATTTTTAAGATGCAAAATTAATTTTGTATTTAAGTATATGAGTATAATTTTTGTTTATATATGGAATGTTTTTTTATAGCTTTTTTTTATGAATCAACATGAGCATATAGGGGCATAAATGTATATGATATGATCCCCAAGAGAATATATGGAATTAAATGTACATATTAAGGAAGTAAATGCATATGTAACTGTGGTAAACCTAATTAAAGGCCCACATGTGCAATTATTGAAAATGTATATATAAAGACTATTTAGTCATTGTGAGTTTTCTCTTCACATTTAAATTTGTTGTACAAGACGTGTAAATTATATTATCGTATGCGGAATGTGGTTAATTACATTTAGTATAAAAAAATACAATCTTAAGATTGGTTTTGGTTTCTATTTTTATAATAACAATATATTTATTAAAAATATATATAATATTTCTTAATTAATTATATAAATAGCTTATAGGTTATTAGTAAATTTTGATGTATAATAATGTATTTGATAACTCTTTTTTTTTTTTTTCAAGAGGAAAAAAATTGTCCTTGTTATTCAGTTGAATCAAAAGACATTAATACATATCATCAACCACATGTGGCCTTTCACATGACTACCCACCCAGATATTTCATCAGGAGGAAAGGCACGAAATACCCAGCATACCCATCAGAAGACTGTCTCATCATGTGATGAGGACTGTCAGTGCAATCACATCAATCAAGAGCCAATAAAACTCTGTTCTGCATTCTAAAGAGAAGCACTTTACTAGTAAGTACAGCTGCGGGAAGGATAAAATACCATTACTGGACTGAAACGAACATGTATATGGCCCAAGATTCCACAAAGAGTGGAATGCCTCAAAATAACATGGTCAAAAGAGCTGAATGTAATCTTTAAATACCAGGGAATTCTCATCAAATTCCATAAAGCAACCTTTTCCTTGTGGAAGAGAAAGAGCCAATTTAGATAGACGGTCAGCAGTCTTGTTGTGCTCTCGATATATGTGATAGTATGACAGATCCTGGAAGCTAGAGGCTAGCTTTTTAGTCTCCCTGCACCAATGAACAAGTTCAGGTGGGGAGAGGGCAGTCTATCCTGTTGCCCAATTGATGATTACCTGAGAATCACCATAAATCTGGTCAATAGGGATCCCCATCATATGAGATATGTGCAAGAGTGCCCAGAGACTGAGCAACTCTGCCTTGGTATTTGTGCCATGTCCAACTCCCAATGAAAATTCGAGAAAGTGGGATTCATTAAGAAAAATACACATGCCAGCACCAGCAATTCTGTTTTTGGATGCACCATCAATAAAGCCACAAGGGAAGTGCTTGATAGGAGTAGGTCCAATAATCCTACTTCGACTCTTCTTGGTACCAGCCCCACATACTGGTGATTGTATAGCCAACATAGTCTGCTGAATAATTCCATGTATATTCCTGGATTCCCCATAAAAAACATCCCTATTACGGGCTTTCCAAACAATCCATAACATATAGAAAAGCAATAGGAAGGAAGGCGAGCTTCTTGGAATGTTGTCAATCCAGCCTTGTATCATGGCATCCAAAGAAATACCAGTGATGCATGCAATGATGTTAAAATGATCCACAAAAAAATCTGAGACAGATTTCCATACCCAGCAGTGAGAGAACAAGTGGACGATCGTTTCCTCATTTAACCAACATAGAGGGCAAATACCTGGGCCTGAGAAGCCTCTCCTCTGTAAGTTATCCCAAGTAAGGACTCGATTATGTAAGACAAGCCAAATAAAACAGGAAATCTTTTGTGGAAGAGCCTTATGCTAAACAGGAGGATGGACAGCCACATGTTCCAGATGAGATGAGGAGTAACAAATACAGTCGTATGCCTTCTTAGCTGTTATAGTGTCCTTTTTCTTATTAAAAGACCACACAAGTTTATCAGAGCTATCCGATAATCGAATTCCAGCAGCAGATAGATCGTAAATAAAATCATTCCACATCGTAGCATAGATTCCACCAAGATCAAGATCAGATGCCGAATACCAGTAATGCTGGTCAACTGAACAAGGATTGTGTGCCTGTGCCAGAGTGCAGATATTTAAATCTTCCAGGTAAGATCTAAGATATTCTGGGAAAGAAAATGGAGCTGATAATCCAACAATCAGATCGGTCCCCAGAAGGATACATTCACCATTACCAACCTGCCAAGACAGATGCAAACCCATCCAAGGTAGTACCTGAAGAAAGCCCCTCCAGAACAGTGATACATTGCGAGTGCTAAAAGATTTGGACCGAAGCCAGTCCACAAAAGTCCCACCTTTTAAATATTTGGCTTGAAGTACCTGGAACCAGAGACCATGTGTATGGAGTGCTTTCCAGAACACATTCAACCGCAGAGCTTGATTGAAATAGTTAAGATTTTTAATGCCCCAGCCTCCAGTAGATTTAGGCCTAGAAAGGTCGTTCCAGTTAGATAGATGGAATTTGAATGTAGAATCGGAAGATCCCCAAAGAAAATTAAAAATAAGTCTTCTGAGCTTCTGGAGAATGGAACAAGGAAGGGGTGCTAATCCCATCCAGTAAACAGGTATGCTGGTGAGGACAGCATTGACAAGTACAAGTCTCCCTCCGAGGGACAAGTATTTAAAAGCCCAATGATTAATCCTCTTCTCAAATCTGTGTAGTAACCAATACCAGTCAGCAACTCTGTAATTCAGGGGCTTTAATTGGAATCCCAAATATGTGATACCAGATTGGAGAGTATGCATCTTAAAGGGCAGAACAACCTTGAAATCATTGAGACAGGTATCATCAAAATTATGATAGAGCATACATGACTTATCCAAATTAATTCTCATACCCGATGCTTTACAAAATGTGTCAAGAAGAGCCTCAAAAGCCAACCAATCCTGGAGGGTACCAGAACCCATGAGTATGACATCATCCACAAAGAGTAGGTGGGAGAGGGTAAGAGAAGGCGAGATTCTAATACCCCTGATGAGTCCATTGTCCCTGGAATCTTTAATAAGTAGAATGAGACCCTCTATGACCAAAATAAACAGCAGTGGGGACAAAGGACATCCTTGTCTGATTCCACGAGAGGCGGGGAAGAAACTGGTAGGGGTCCCGTTAATCAAGACAACAAAGTTAACAGATGAGATACAGCTCATGATCCAGTTGACAGTGAGAATGGGGACACCAATCTGAATGAGGATAAGCCGGATATAAGTCCAGTCAACACGGTCAAAAGCCTTGGTGAGATCCAGTTTGAGAATAAATGCACAGAAGTACTTCCTGAACAATACCAATAAGCTCAGTAATTTGACAGTCTTTTAGAAACCCGAACTATTCTTGTGAGATACCCAAATCAAGAAAGGGTTTCAGTCTACCAGCAATGACTTTTGCAATGAGTTTGTAAAGTAGGTTACAGAGAGAGATGGGTCGAAAATTAGCAAAACTATGAGGTTTGTCCTTTTTTGGAATAAGTGTAATAAAAGTAGAGTTCAGGGAGGGGGGATGTGCCCAGAAATTCTAGTAGAGTCCACCATCTGTGCCAGGGTAGGGCCAAGAAGATCAAAAAAGAATAAGTAGAATTCACCTGGCCACCCGTCTGGGCCCAGACTACGATCTTTTTTAAAAGACTTAAGTGAGTGCTCAATCTCCATTAATGAGACCTGTGAAGTAAGGCTAGAGGAGTGCTCATCAGATATCATCCTGGGAAAGAGGGAGATAACTTTAAGTTGCTGGTCTAGGCAGGTGAGACCCTCATCCTGGAAAGTGTGCTCAAAAAAAGATTTAACAAGTACCTTTAAAGGTCCCTCTTCCATAATAACATTACCCATATCATCTTCCAGGGACCAAATCATGTTTTGTGTCCTTCTGCCAGATGCAAATGTATGGAAAAATTTAGTGTTTGAGTCCCCTTGTAAGGCCCACTTGAGTCTTCTTTTAAGTTGCCAAGTCAGCTGGAAGTGTTCAAGGATGCTATATCTTTCAGCGCTAAGATGAGAGAGCTGGGCCTTTTTCTCCTTCGTTAAAATGCCAAAGGAGAGAATAGACTCAATGTCACGGTCCAGATGGGAAGAAGCCTTTACAAGACTGGCAGACTTATCCTTAATCCAACACTTAGCATCAGACTTGAGGTACCTAAGTGTCGAGAAGAGGTCCTCAATACCAGAGGAGTGATTTAACTCAGATTTATTTGTCCACCAGATATGAAACCAATTAATAAAGTCAGAATTTTCCAGCCAAGATCTATTGAATTTAAAAGGACAGTTAAAGGGACCTTTTGGTGGATTCCACTCAAAGAGAATAGGATAATGATCGGATATGAAGGATTAGTGTTTCCAAGTTCTGTAATCTCCGAGGAAAGGCAGAAGGTCATGTGAGATAAGAAACCTATCGAGACGCTTACAGATGTCATCCTTACCAGTCCGGCCATTGCTCCATGTTGGACCGATCGAGGGAGGAGCAACATCAACGAGGCCAACAGAGCCAAAGAGGGAATTAAAGTGATTAGAGTGATGGTCCAAAGTGGCCTTANTGATTAGAGTGATGGTCCAAAGTGGCCTTACATCCCCAGATTTCCGAGGCGTGGAGGGTAAGATTAAGGTCACCTGCCAAAATAAGGTGTGGAAGATTGAGAAGACCGCCACAAAGGGATTTATCCCAGAAAGAAATCCTATCTTTATAGGGACCATAGACATTCAGAACATGGATAGGATAAGGGATACCACGGATGTGAGCGAGAAGTAAAATTTCGGCAAATGTATGGAAGGCTTTGCATTTCACATTAAGGGGATTCCGGGCAGAGAGGAGCCCGCCCGAAATACCCCGTGCACTAATATCACAGAATTCCCATGATGGTAGGATTTTAGAGAAAGAAAAGAGGGCTGGAAGTGTACTGCACATAGTTTCCTGTAGAAGAATAATGTCTGGATGGAGGGTGTTAATGAGTGAACGAAGACCAAAAGATTTGGGCCTGCCTCCAAGGCCACGCACTTTGAGCGAGAGAAAGATCATTAAGACGAGTCCATTGGGGGGGAACTCGCTCTAAGACCCCGGGGAGGATGACCATCAGCTTCCAATAATCGAACAGAAAGAGGGATATACGGAGGAGAGACCGGAGAGAGGACACGAGGCTCCGATTTCTTTTTAGGTTTCCTGATAGTAACGTTGGCGAATCTAATGGAGTTAAGTGGGAGGGTGGTAGAGGATTGTGGGGTGGTGGCTGTGAATATGGAGAGGGATTTTTTGAGGGCAGGATCAGAGAAAGATGGTGAGGAAGTGGGGCTATGAGGTGTATGACCAGGGGAGGAGGGTGGTACCAAAGGCGGGGAGTATGCCTGTGGTGGGCCTATCAGTGGAGGGTTGGTGAGGGTGGGGCCCGTGAGAGGTGGACGTGCAGAGAGGGGTGGAAAGTCCACCAATGAATCAAGGGTCGGAGGACATAAAATGTTGTTCACAGCCAGGGTGTCAGGGGAGCTCGATTGAGCAATAGTATCAGTCGAAGGAGGGTCCAATGAAATAGCAGGATCAGACGAAGGTGTGACCAAGGGAGAGGGATCCAGTGCAGTGAATTCTGGTAAGGGAGGGGCCAAGACCTTCTTATGGGACATGATCAGGCTGTCAAATGCCTCAAATAGAGCTTCAGGAACAATTTCAACAGATGGATAAGAGTCAAAATCTGTACCTGAATAAGTGTGACGAGGAGCCTGGATACGATGTGAGGACGAGGGTGACGAGATAAAGCTGGTGGCCGATAGATCATCACCAGGGATCCTTTGAGTACATGAGCATCTAAGGTGGCCAACAACTCGATAGATGCTACAGCGAAACGGTACGAAGAGATAATCAAGTCTTTGAATCAGCAGATGATCATCAAGTAAGAGTACAACCTCCGCAGGTAACCCCCGGGAAATGTCCATCTCTACCAGGATACGAGCAATCCTTTTGTCGTATACATGCAGAAAGTCCTCATCGACAGAGACGAAGCGGTCGATAGTATTGCCAATACCTTCCAGAATGGGCTTGCTCCACAGGGGAAAGGGTAGCTGCGGCAAGAGGACCCAAAGGTGGCACTTGCTAATCTTTTCCTTAAGTGGATCGAAATTAGTATGCCAGCGGCCGAGCACCAAAGACCCTTTACCGACACGCCATAAGCTATCCAAAACTCTGGTGCAATGTTCTGGGTCCAGAAATACAAAAACAATCCATCCTCTAGAGAGCAAACTGATAGTCGAAACATAGTTAAATAAGGGCTTCCAGTGCTCGTTTGCCCAAGAGACCCAGGATTGCTTATCCATTTTACAATACTCCAGACGGCCAACCAACGCACGGGAGCACAGGGTGGATACTCTGTTAATGAAAATATCGTGGCCCAGAACATATCGATATCGTTCAGTCGAGGCCTTGATGCATTTGGATTTACGTTTCCGACGGTGACGAATCGAACCCCCAGTATCCGCCATGTCATAAAGCACAACTGCAACAGAAGGAAAGACCCCAAAAAAAAATCCACAAGGGCACTCGAAACCAAGAACAGGGATCCCGTGCCATGAGGGCGAGGTGGGTCACGTGAGACAATCAGCAAGAAACAAGTGACTAAAGTCAAACCCCAGGGGAAAAGAGGGTAGGCAGCAGAGTCCCAAGGAAGAAAAATAAAACCACAGTCAAAACCTGACAAGAGAAAATAGAAAGACTCTACACGATGATGTGAGATACAGACCACAGAAAAAAAAACAACCCTCGTCGGTAAGTACCCATGAGGCCAATGTGAACGGCTGTCAATAACAAGAGAATGGTGTCAGGGGAGATGACCAAAGAATAAGAGCAACGGGAAACAAGTAAAAGAGTAGTCACGGAGTCAAGCCATAACCCCAAAAAACCCTAGCAGAGAGTCCCAACATAAATATGTGGGAACAAACCATGACTAAACCCTCGTCAGCAAGTACCCATGAGGCTAATGTCAATGGCCGACAAAACCAAGAGAATGGTGACGAGGGAGATGTCCAGAAAATAGCAACAGACAAGTAAGTGGTCCCGAAGTCAACCCAGTACCCTAAAATACCGGAGCAGAGGAGGAAAAAAATAAAAAAAATACATGCAAAGGTGGTGGGCAAGACATCAATAAAATACATCCATTACCGAGCCGCGACAGGAGCGATGCGCTTCCCACTTTTTAGTTAATGCTTGGTTGGTACTAGTCCCCCAGTGAAGGGGAGGGACTCCAAGCCAGGCCGCATAAACTCTGTAACCACAACCTTTGCTGAAACCTCAGCCGGTGAGCTAAAAGCACAATGAACCCTGCAAGAAAGGAGATGGGCTAAAAGATAAAAAATAGCAACCCTTCTGCCACACCAGAAAGTAGAGTCTACCTAGGAGCGAATAGTCATAAAACCACCGAACAGGATAGCTAAACAAAGGAAGAGAGTGCCCAGGCACTCGGCAGGACATGGAGAACCATGGCTGGTTAGAAGGGTGAAACAGATGTCCCCAAAACCCCCAGCGCCATCGCTGCCATCTAACCCTCAGAAACCCTCAGAAACCCTCAGGCGCCATCATTCCGAAATGTCCAATATTCTTTTCAAAGTTGAAATCAAAGGAAACTCCAACTATTTACTTTAGTATTTACTTGTTTCATTTATACTTATAAATACAAAAATGTAATTTATTCACATTCCATATTTTAAAAATTTATCTTAGGTTGATTTATTTAGTATATATTATTAAAGAATATATAAAATGTTTGATGAAGTTTTTTTAGATTATTTTTAAAGTTTGATGTGTGGTAAAGTTTTGATAAAATTAATATTTATTTGACAATTTTGCTACATTAATATTATATTGATATCAATATAAGTTTCACATCCCAATAATAATATTATTTTCATAACTAAATAATTTTTTATGTATAAATTTTAACTTTTTAATTTTTTTTTTTTAAGTTTTAAAGTTGATTCTTAAAGTTTTGGATAGTTTAAAAATTGTAACTTTAACATTACTTTTTAAGTTGAAGATTGTTTTTAATGCTTTGGTTGCAATATTACCAATTTTAAAACCATAGTTTTAAAATGTGTTTAGAAAGTCATGCTTGCATCGTATTTTTAACCCATGTCCATGTATTTTTATCTAACTACCACTTAATTTAATAAGGCACTAGATTTATGCATCTCAAGTCTTTGTTTAGTCCTTGTCTATAAAAAAACAATAAAATTAATTACAAAAACTATAATATAAATTAAATACATTACTACATAACTCACACATGTACATAGGTGCAATATATTCTTTACAAATGAATTTCACTCTAAAACATCATTATAAAAATTTTCCATTAAATAAATGAAAACTCTATTCGATGGGTATGTATAAGTGAACCGCTATTCCATGGGTATGTATAAGCAATATGTTGTCAAACTTTGATTCATTTCTTTTGTTAATCTTAATCAAATCTCATCAAATTTATCCAATATTTATGATTAATAAATTTAATTAATAATAATATCTAACTTTATACAAACAAATAAAGTCAATAAATATTCATTATTATTATTAAAAGTTTGTAATAAATATATCATGTAAAACTGTGAATGCAATCTAAATTTCAATCTACATATTCAATCTTTCAACTTAAATATTAAACAACTTAAAACACAATACTTCTAAGAATATCATCTAGCATTTGCATCAAGAGGGTAAAAATATTGAGTCTTTCCACAACTAAACCTTTCTGACTTACCTTGGGAGACTGGAAATTACATTTTAATAATATTTTTGTGGGTACTAATGACCCAATTTACAACTAAG
>LPNX011115841.1:86915-123891 GCA_001517045.1 Pseudotsuga menziesii | reverse complement strand
CCCCCCTCTCTCTCTTTGTCTCTCTCGCCCTACTCTCTCTCCCTCCTAATCACCCTCTCCTACCACTTACCACCCGCAATCTCTCTTTGTTTCTCTCTCTTCGCATCGTATACCTCTCTTTCTCTTTAATTGCCCTAATTATCCCTAAACTCTATCCTGACTCCCCGCCCCAATATCTATCTTTTTCTTTCCCCACCCTAATTTTAATAGATTTGTATTACCAATTAAAAATAGTTTACATGTGAAATTATAAACTTTTGAAATAGTAGGAAAACTCACATCAGCAAAATTTAAATAAAAAAATAAAATTTAACTACCAGAAAAACTAACACCCTTTGTGCACATTGTGAAATGTCCTTGCAGAAATGAGTTGTCGCACTTGATTTGGGCTCACTAAGAGAGGGTTGAAATTTTGAGGATTCATTTAGTGGTGTTCCTAATGAGTCAACCATGGCTAAATATTTAAGTTAGTAGTGTTTGATATACATTTGATCTATACATTCTAAACTTATTTATAAAAAAAATAATAATATTTTTTTTTTTTAATAATAATAAAGATACGTTTAAAAAAACTTAGAATTGTAGTAACAATTACCTAGGTGGATTCACACAAATCCAGGGGCTTTGTATCCAAAGTTTTTTCATAATTAGATTAATGTTATATTAAGTTTTTATTGGTTAAAGAATTTTTCATCAAACTTTTAATCATTCGAGGTTTAAAATGAATTTGATAATGTCAATGAATGAATTTTTTACCACAAATAACGATTTTTACTTATTTTGACAAACTGTTTTGATTGAATCTCTAATTTTTATCATTAAACCTACCAATACTTCTCTTAAATTTAGTCTTTAACTTTAATACCATTTATTAAAATATTAAATTATTTAGTTAATTTATCCAAACAAAAATAAAATTTGATTTTTAAAATAAGAAATATAAGATTAAGATAAATTTAATATCATGTAGTAATTAAGATCATTAAAATGATTATACTTTGACTTATACAAAATATTTAAATATATTTTTTAACCATAAAATCAAAATGATAATTAGCACACCATCACTTCACGTAGGCTATTTCATCATTTTGGTAGTGACATCAATTCACGTAGGCTATTGCATCATTTTGCAAAGCTTAGCACACCATGAATACGCTTTCTCTTGGGCAATTTGCAATTTTCTCATCAATTTTTGTGTAGTTACATCAATTCACGTAGCTATTCACAGGGGGGTGACGAGGGTCAAGGGGGCTTGCCCGTTTGTGGCTTCCCTACGCCGCTGGAGGGCGGGTCGAGGGTAGTGCCCTCCTTCTTTTTTGTAAATATTTCGATTTTGCGCAATTTGGCGCATAAATTCACGACCATTTTCAACTTTATGGTACCTGTAAATCCCACTGAAAAACATGCTTGATTTCTTAGGCTTAAGAACCACTGTAATAGTCGTTCCCACCTTCAGAACTCGGAACTCAAAAACTCAAAGGCTCGACGAAGTGAATTTTCAGTCTTCCGCTTTCTGACTTCGTAACTTGGAACTCAGCAACTCAAAGGCTCGACGAAGTGAATTGTCAGTATTTTGCCTTCCGCTTTTCGCCTTCATAACTTGAAACTAGGAAGCGACGAAGTGAATTGTCAATATTTTTCCTTCTGCCTTTCACTTTCTACTTTCGGAACTCGGAACTCGAAAACTCAAAGGCTCTCCGAAGTGAATTGTCAGTCTTCCTCCTTCTGCCTTTCGCACTTCCACCTTCTGCCTTCTATTTTCCACCTTCGGAACTCAGAACTCGGAAGCGACGAAGTGAATTATTAGTCTTCCGCCTTTCGCCTTCTGCACTTCCACCTTCCTCCTTCCTCTTTCTGCTTTCAGAACTCGAAACTCGAAAATTCAAAGGTTCTCTGAAGTGAATTGTTAGTCTTCTGCCTTCCTCCTTCTGCACTTTCTCCTTCTACCTTCTGTTTTCTACTTTCCGCCTTTGGAACTCGGAACTTGAAAGTGACAAAGTGAATTGTCAGTCTTCCACCTTCCGCCTTTTGCACTTTCTCCTTCCACCTTTCGCACTTCTGCCTTCTGCCTTCCACTTTTCGTCTTCAAAACTCAGAACTCATAACTCAAAAACTCAAAGGCTTGACGAAGTCAATTGCCAGACTTCCGCCTTTCACCTTCCGCTTTCCACCTTCAGAACTCGGAACTTGGAACTTGACAACACAAATCCTTTATCCAAGTAACACAAATCCAAGTTTCAATGCAGCAATCATACTTTTGAAGACTTTAATCCAAGCATTTGAAGGATTTTCATATTCCAGACTGTTGAATATCTAAGAGAATGCAAGACTCGGAAAAGACAAACATAAATTGAAAAGAAATAGCTCAACTGGGAAATATAATCTTAAATTGTTTTAAACCTAGATATAAAGCTTAATTTAATTTGTCAAATCATGAATGCTAAATGCTTTCTCAATTCTGACCTTCTAAATTACCAAATAGGAAATCACTTACCAAAAGAGAGCACAAATACCGTCCTAGTTACACAATCTCAATATTCAGCATTGCAAGTCCATCCTCTGGTGAAATAGACTTTTAAACAGTAACTCGAATCCAAACCATCAAGACAGAGGCCTATCAGATGCATAAATAAAACACCAGGAAATGGGCCAAAAACATTTTTCAATATGAGATCTATCAAATGCAGATAAAAGCATATCAAACGCAAACCATGTTAGAAATGCATTCAAATGAAGGTTCTATCCTCCAACGCAGATAAAAGTATACTAGAACAAATCTGTCATTAAAAATCAAATGTAGACTAAGTTAAAATGCTTACAAGATGAAATCACATACAACAAATGTACCAGGACAGAATTATAAAACACAAACATTGTTTGAACCATATACAAATAAATCTCTTCAATTGATAAGGATCATCAAAGTGTAGCGAAGGAAAGTCTTGTCTTTCTATATCTGTAACTTTATAATAATAAAAGAAATATTCGTTCAACAAATAAAAATGCAAACGCATGCTAGGATTTAACCTCCAAACGGAGAGAGATCATGGGCTTTCAAGGATATGTAAAGATCAGTTTTTTAAGGGAAGCATGAAGAGTTCAAGCAAGTTAGGGAGACTTCTGAAGCAAGCTACGTTTTCGCAAGATTCGAGGAAGCGTGAAGAGTTCAATTACAGATTGTATGTGTGCAAAGCCGAGGAGGATGACCTGGATATATGTGCAAATGCCTAAACTCGTCAATCACCAAGGAACACTTGTCAAAATTTTAGTGACCAAAAAGACCAAAAATATTTTCAGACTTTGTCTCCATTGTGAAAAGCTTAAATATAATATATATACAAAGATCTTTATCATATTAATATCACATATCATTTAGAAATAGTATAATATTTATTTATAATAAATTTATAAATTTTAAGTAATAAATATGGTTTAATCGAGTAGCTTTTATTACACACTTGAATTTTCATATATAATGAAAATAAAGAATAAGAATTTGAATAGAGCTTGCTAAGCCAGCATGAACAATGGCTGTAATGCCCCGGTTTTGACCCCGTTACATTAGATGTATATGATGTATATATTGTAATGATCATGGTGTGGAGCTAAAGGCCAAGGCCCCGCCATTGATCGGTAATGCTATGTTTTGGATTTAATTTTGTCACCGAAGGTCTATCGGGGCATGCGGCATATAATATGTTGGCCGTCATGTAAATATGCATCATAATTAATTAATGGACACAACCAGCTACGGTCGCGGCAACTAAATCGAATGGGGCATGATTTTCTAAGGATAAGGGGGGTGAAATATTTAACCTATGGGCCAATGGGGAAAAACCAAATGTCTATGAGAAAACCCATCAAACTGTCAACTACCTTTCTTGTCTTTTTCCCCAAGCCATTTATTTCTGCCTCAATGTGGTTGAGTTAGTTATTGCATGGAATGGGAAGAGTATGGGCAACCAAATTCGAATTGGGCAGAGACCCATTTTTGAAAAACGTGTTCTGACTTCCTTGGCAAGGAAAATGTCCAAAAATGTATGCCATTCTGCTATGCATCCACGTTTTTCAGTTTCCTCGCGTTTTGGGAGCAGCTGGAGTTTTTCCTTCCACATTTTTGGATTGCTGGCTTCATTTTTCCCATGGATGGGAGGTCGTTTTGATAGTGCTGGGGATTGGGTTGTCTTCCTCACGTTTTTGGAGCTGCTGGTGCATTTTCCATTCACGTTTTTGGAAGTTCCATGTGTTTTTACCATGGCTGTGAAGAGCCATTCACGTTTTTGGTTGTCTCACTGACTAATGGTCTCACGCACAGACTATTTGGGGCTTTTTTCCCCTGCTGTGAGTTGTGTTCACTGATAAGCTTCAGGACTTTGTGTTTTCCCCCATGTTGTGAGCCGTTTTGTTGTTACGTATGGGGCTGTGTAATTCGTTTTTATTGTTCAAGCTGTGTTAAAGCTAAATTGATTGCTTGAGTGCAATGGTTGGCCTTTGGACTGTGTGAGGAGTAAGGATTTTGGCTTGGTTGCTTGATAAACCTGGTGTTAGAAACCACACAGACAAAACTATAGGGCTGGCCTTCTTCTCCATCACTCCTGAATAGCACTGGAAGGGAATGCAGGGCCTGAGGGACTGTGTAGCAGAGAAGGGACCGATTCCTTGTGTTGGGTGTGGATGGGTGTCTTAGAGGTCAGGCTAGTTTTGGTGTGGGTGTTCTTGGCTCTATAATGAGCTCACCAGCTTAGCAATTTGCCTTCTCCAGCTCCTTAATGGCCTGATAAACCCAACTCTGTTGGCTTGGCTGTGCGTTTTGGACATCTTTGGCTATGTGTCAGCCTGATAGTTCCCTTATTCCTTGGAGAATCATGCCCAGCTCGGGAGTGGCAGCGTTGTTGAGAGATTGATGAGCACGCTGGCCTATGGTTGGGTGGAACGTTGCAGCGACGTAGCTGGTTGCGGAGCAAAGCGTTCATAAGATAAGTGATCTTGTGTATTTTACCTCTGCAACTATATTTCTATTAATGAAAATGATGAATATGTTGAAGAATGCTTGTCTAAATGCATGTTGATTCCGCTGTGCAAGGATAATTAATTATAGCTGTGCATAATCTACAATTGTAGTTGTATATGTTAAATGAATTGCATTTAGGCATGTTATACTGCAATGCATTCTCTCTTTCAGCATTTTGTTTTATGAAAGTTTAAGCCTGTACATGTTCATGGGCGGTTAGCCCGGTCTGTTATAGCCATTAGATCCCGTCCTCTTTGCCGGTCGGAGGCTTGGGGACATGACAATGGCCAGAATTTAAAAACTTATATATATGTTGCTGGTTGAAATTTCGTTTAAAAACTTACATATATGTTGCTGGTTGAGGTGCTTTTTTATAGCAATTTAACACCAATTCTAAAACGTATCCAATATGAAGCTTAAACTTTACAGACAGCATTACACACAGTCCTTGGACGCCGAGCTTCTGCCTTGCATTGAATCCCCGCTGCCTTACTGGACGGCTCTTACTCTGTCACCTCTGCCATTTTACATGTAAATCCATCATACCAGGCAAACGCCACACAGCACTTACCAGCGTTTACAATGGATCATATCGCCAACATACATGCAGGCATCCACGATCTGAAGCTAACTTTTCAGCTACAGTAAAACGGTTCCGGCAGCCAGAGAAGAATGTGAAAGGGGATAAAGAGCTGGCCCATGTTGCCACGTCGGCTTTTACAGGAATCTGCAATCAAATAAGGATTATCCGTTTATCCATTGGCGTTTCACTTGTCTGCCTAGGAACAGTATAAAATCCAACTAGTCAGAATCCGATGGATAAATTCTTTCTAAAATCCTTCAATCCCAATTTTGATAGTTGTAGTGTGCAAACATATAAAATTGTTAAAAACATGAAATTGTAAAAATACTAATTTCAAAGAACAATTTTAACCATTTTTATCAAAAATTAATGAAAAAGCTAAACATTTTAGTTGTATTTTATCATACTCGAAACTCTACGACCATCCGATCAAATCGAGTGGATAAGGAGATAAATTTTGTTGTATCAATCACCACAAGTAATAATCAGTACTGATACGATTCTTTTGACCGTGAACAATATTCAACATGCAGCAGAGAGTAATAAATGTTGGGGTAGCTGCACTGTGAACCTTGGATCTCAAACAGGTTGAGATCCAAAGTTCCACAATGCAACCTTCACAGCATTTATTACTCCACTACATGTAAAATATTTTTTATGTTGCAATTTGCCCTAACAAATACATTAAAAAAAAAGAAAAAAAATGATAACTTTATTAAACAAGCTACGAACCTTTCCGTCCCATCTGTTACAAAGGATCCGGCAAAAGCTAGGAAAGCACTGAAATAAAAGCCGATAGTGGCATGATGTTTTCACGTACAGCTGCGCGTGCATATGCAAATGATACTTTCCAATTCCAATTCCAACAACAAACATATATATATTATATATATATTCATTGTCGAGTGAGAACACGAACGAAATTTCAATTCCAACAACAAACATATATATATTATATATATTCATTGTCGAATGAGAACACGAACGAGCATCCCCATCATTTGAGAATCGAGACTATTACAACAGATTATATTTAAAATGCGTTGTTTCCAAAACCCCTGGAGCTCCTATTTTCTCTATTTTCTTAGTCTCTTCAGAGTTTTCTGAGCCTCTGAATTTGAAGCTTTTTTCTGTAGTGGCCACCCGCTGTTTAATGTTCTCCGGATTTTGACTTAAAAATGGGGCCAGAGCAGTGGAAGAGTGATTTTAGTGATTTTTGTAAGTGTTATCGGTTGGAAAATGTAATCTCACTTGTACTTAGTGAGTTGGGTGAACATGGTGTTGTATTTGGGTAGTGAGTTAAGTAATCCATGGAATTTATCTACCTACTTATGATATTTACCAATAGTATTATCATTTATATTTCTTATTTATATGATATTTACCAATAGTATTATCATTTGTATTTCTTATTTATACCCAGTGTACTAATGAGAAGGCATTCAATTAGCTGGCCGGTTGGCTGCATGATAAAAAGTGAATATTGTCGACCGTGTGATTGAGAGACGTGGGGACGAGAATTGGGAGGGATGTGAGATCAAAAATTTAAGGAGACGAGGGTGCTGAAAAGATTGCAATTACATTATTTGCACACTCGGCACACAAGAGGAATATAGCGCCCAGATATGTATCACCGGGTTGGCTGCCCCACATTATCACTGTCGGGTTTTTATCATTGGCATCCATGGCCGCCAAAGCTAAAAGTGGACGACATGCGTTGTCCATAGGACTTTTCTGTTACTAACTTACAAGATTTTAAAAAGAGAAACAAACGAAGGAAACAGGATATATCAGACGTCAGTCAGACAAAGTAAAGTTGAGCATATAATCTCACCGGTGATTGGATCTTGTGAGGACGATTCAAATTTCTTTTTATTTGTACTGCCATGGCATATATGATCGGAGCCACAATAAACAAAAGGCATTATCTCCACTATAACTTGTCTGTACAATAGCTGTGGGGAAGATAGTGATTGGTGGTCAAAGAAATTACATTATTGGCACAGCTTCCGCGCTCTATGATCTGGTATACGATATTTTGACCTAGCTATGGCATTATCAACTGTATCTTCTTTGTTTTCATCACATTTTACCTTTTTATTCTTTTATATTCATCACAAGTATAAGAATGGTGTATAAAATGTGGAAAAATACATTTTTTTCAGTGGCAATCCATTTCAGTCGGTATCTTCTCTTGGTTGATAAACTTTGTTGCATTAATTTTAAACTCTTTTTTTCCACTTTTCCTCAAATTCAAATAGTCATCCTTTGTTGGGAAAGCAAGCATGAGAGAGCATATAGTGGACACTAAAATTTCAAACAATAATGTATATGAAAACATTAAAAGGTTTTATTAGATAAATAATTTACATGATAAGATAACAATAAAAGCTTTTATTAAATAAATAATTTACATGAAAAGATAAGAAAAAATTATTAAATAAATAATGTTATATGTTTTTAATATAATTTATTCATCAATATGATATAACTCTATATAGTTGTTCATGTGTAGAACTTGTACTCATGTGTTGAGTTTGATTAAAGTACAAAAGCATATTAAACAAACATATTAATATAAAATATATTACATTAAGTAAATAAAATTTTAATATTAATATTAAAATAGTTAAATAACATCTAAATATTTTTGGAAAAACAATTTGAGATAAGATTAAAGGTTTTCTAAAAATGACAAAAGAAGTAGAAAGAACGGGCCCACTCTTCGAAAAACAATTTGTGATAGGATTAAAGGTTTTCTAAATGTGATCAAAGAACAAGGAAGAATAAGATTCTATAAACCTTTAATAAAAGTTACATAGCTTGAAGTTATATAAGGATTTGACATCAGGATTAGTGTTTACTATGTTGAGGTTGAAATTTTGGTTGAAAGTTAGCTTGAAGTTATATATGAATTTGATATCACGATTAATGTTTACTATGTTGAGGTTGAAATTTTGGCTGAATAAGAGGAAAATGAATAGTGTTCAAAATATTATTGTCTTTTCAAAGCTGAAAGAATTTGATAAAGCTATACAAGTTGTCCAAAAATCAATAAAAGTTGTTCAAATGAACCAAGAACATTTGTTGTATGACTTATTGTACAAGGCATCTCTTGGAAGGAAGAAAAAGGGATTTCCATCAAAACTATTAAAAAAATCATGAAGTTTTGAAGTTTGAAATATGATCTAATATGAAAAAATTATTGTTGACCAACAAAAATGCTATGAAAAAATTATTGTTGACCAACAAAATGCTTTAATAACAAATGGCCTAGCTCTTAAGAAAACAAAATAAAATTCTTATCGATTTCTCTAACACATGAGTTAAAATGCTTACATATAAAGAAAAAATAATATATGAAAACATAATACTCTAGAGTTGAAGAGGATTTGACATACATGTATGAAGGAAAGACACTAGAAATAATCGTTATTATTTAAGAGTTCCAGAAAAAAGTGGTGGCAATGTAAATGATAAAGGAAACACCATTATTGTCAAGAGTGGTAAAGATAGAAGCGATTTTTTTAAAAAATGAAAAAACAAATAGTGATGATACTCAAAATGGAAAAGGTGCTTCTGAAGTTGCTTGTAAGAAAAGAAGAAAATGTTGCATAATACTTTTTCGGGACAAAAGAAATATAAGAGTTATTAAAACAAATTAATGTAAGGGATGCAATGACTCGCTCAATATCCATTTTGTACAAAGTAGGTACATGCCTATACATATATGTACATAACATGTTTAAAGAAGAGGAAGAAGAAATAGAACAATAAGAAGATTAAGATGGTTTTAGACTTAATTTATGATTATACAAGGTTTTGTCTAGTGCTTATGTTATATTCTAGTAACATTAATCTATATATATGTCCATTTCCTCTATAAAAGATATAATTATTGCTAGTCCCAATTTTTTTTGAATTTTTTTTCCTTGTTCAACACTTGGATCAAATCAAGGTTGTTCGAAATCCTTGGTCTTTTTATTATTGTTAGATAATTGCTTCATCAATATTTTTAGGCCCTGATTATGTTTCACCACTAATGATTTATTTTACATACCTTCAAAACTAATTGTTCTAAAGTGTGCAAGAGTTTATCCTACTTTACATAGAGAGGATCACAAAATGATTGAAAAGACGAATAAAATAAGTGGTTCCTTGACTATTAAAAAGACTCTATAATAGAAGGAAAAGTGGAGATAAAAAATGCATGCATCTTTATGTTTAGGAAGAATTAAACATTTATTTATCCATCATAATTTTTAATCAAGCAATCCTCAATAAGTTGGAAACTATTTGTGTGGTGTATTTAATAATATTTAATAAAAAATATAAACAATATCTAAAGATATTTAAACTACAAAAACTAAAATTAGGATAGCAATGATATTGAACTTCCAAAATTCAAACCTTTGCATTGATAATTCAAAGGGGTACAAATGTTTGCAAGCCCCTTCAAGTGAGCAACCTTTTCGAGATGAATAGATCTCCAATATAATAACAATACTTGGAAAAAAATTACCATAGCCTTCTACTCTGGTGAGTAGTTTCTCAATAAAAGAACACTACCTACTTGTAATATCATCATTAATGAGTATTGACCATTTAATGAAGAACCATTTACATTTAGTAACTACTTATTAACTATAAAGATGGGCCTTGAATTAGAATAATTAGACACTGAGAGTTAGCTAAGTTCAATCGGTCTAATCTAATATTTATGTAAAGTGTGGTTTTAGTTTTCTTCCTTGAATTTCGTTTTTACATTATTAGTATGATGGTCAAAATCATGCCATACAAGTGCATGATTTGATGGTTCAACAATTCCTAGAAATTAATGAAACTTTATATTTGGATTAACACTTGATCGGTCCATGATCTCTTAGCATAAAGGTTCTTTTGTTAATAATTGTTTGTGAGAAATGTTCAAGTCTTTTATTATTTTATACATGCTGGTTGGAATCATGGTTTGTTTCCATCTTAGATGGTTTAACCGTGCAAACATTTATCTAATAATATTTTTATTTTATGTATGAGAACTTTTCTTCAAATATTTGACTTATGTGAAAAGATTTGGCTTTGTACACATAGTATCAAATATATTTTGAACATATTCTCCCAATATTGATTAAGATCTAATGTAGTGTCATTGTGCACAATTAATGACTTCACATTTATATTGTTTCAAAGCATTTTTGTGCCAAGGGGATCACTAAAATGTATCCAAAGCATTATTTCCATCTAAGGATGTCTTATGTTTCACATGCAAATGACTTATATTTCCCAAGATAACAACATTTCTCCTATGATATTTGATTTCGAGGTATAAAATCTCTATTATAAAGTTTTCTTTAAATATTTTTCCATCTTTGTTCCTTGTTTCTTAGCACTTATGGTATTTTTAGAGTTATTTTTAGTAATGATCTACATATACTCAATTATTTATGCTTAAAGGGAAATAAACAAATAAAAACAACTCTATAATATTGTCACATGTCAATGCTTTTTTATGCTAATTTGATACTAACCTTTTTGGCTATGTTCTTATTTTCCTTCAATACTTTTATTTTGGTCTGCTTTGATTGTTTGGTTTTATGTATATTGTGTATAATATCCCCAACTCTATCTCATCTCATATTTTGAATTTTATGGTCTAAATTATTTCCAAAAAAATTGTAAATGGTTAGATTATTCATTATCATGGTCTATTGTTGGCTTGTGGTTAAGTAAAGCCAAGGTTTAAACTTGTGTGACCAACAAAACCCCGTAGGTGCCAACATTTTCAATACCCTCCAAGTAGATTTAGGTATCACCTAAGAAGTGCCCATGAAATTACATATAGACTAAAATAAGGGATGTGTAGGATAGGATGGGTTCTTTGTCCTCAACATAATAAGAAGAATTTACTTATTCATGTACATTTAAATCATTAAAAAGCTAACATCCATCTTTCAAATAGCTAAACATTTATCATATATTCAAACATAAAGTAATACCACAAGATACAATGGGGATGACACTGTATATTATAATCATCTTCATCACTGGATTAATTTCATGGTCACAAATATTTCTCAATAACTTAATGGTTCCCATTCATAGCGCCATGCAATCATTGAATTTATTAAGGGTACAAAAATACATCATAAAATATAGCATAGATTGATTGACTATAGGACAAAGCACTCCAACGGATAAACAAGAAATTTGACCAAAAACCCAGGTACTTGAGCTCAGTCCTTTAGAAAATAGGCCTTTATATAGGTTGAGGTTTGAAGCTAGAAAACTATTAGTGCCACACAGTCTCTAACTGAACTAGGTGCACAACTCTAATTGAACTTGGTGTGCAATGTAACTTTCATCATGGGCTTGCAACTCCCTTCAATTGATCCAAAATTTGGGTAACATTAGTCCCCCAACGCTATGATGTGGCTCGTCCTGAGCCACTCTTCAGTCTTTGAAGATTACTTGTTGGACTAAGGGAAGAACTATGGTTATATGTGTGCTAATGTTAGGTATATTTGTCTCTAGCTCACCTATGATCACTATCAATTGTTCAAAATCGACATTAAACTGGACAACCTTCTCCTATTTCATATTTTGTGGATGAGGTCACTCTGACTCTCCTTGTTCAATAACCTTCTTTGACTTCTCATGTACTTCAACTTCCTTCTAGTATTGCACTCTATATTTTTCCTAGAGATCCATGTTGTACATAGTAACTTGTTGTTTCTCAACGTGGCTAGTAGATATCTAATTTCATAGGGTTGAGATATCCTTCATTATGTCCATGCAGTTAAATAAATGTGGACCATGCAATGACTACCTCTTCATCTTCACCTTCTCTTCCATTGTTTTGATGTATTCCTCTTTCTGAATGACCTCTTGTGGCTCTTAGAGCTATGTTCACGAGTTAAAGATGGTGTTAATCAACTTCGTCATCCCTTGCACCTTGTTGTTGGATTTCTAAAATGTTTCTTCAGCCTATGTGATCTACTTCTTCATCTCATCTTTCTCTAAGGTCTCCTTAGTCTCCATTTTTTCTTTCAATATTGCATTTTTTGCATAAAATCCTTGAATCAAGGTCTTGACTTCCTTTCATTGTTGTTGAGCCAGTTCTAGAACTATTATGGAATGTGCTTCTTCCCACGTGATAAGGAATATGTTCTATGCTGCAATTGTCAAGGATGTATGTGTGACCACCTTCATTGCATGCTTCTACTATAGCTCATTATCTGATCTACTCAATTCCAACTGGCACACACCCATCTCCTACATCAGGATGAACATATAGTATTGGAGTTGTTGAATTGGTACCAGTGATAGGTTTACCTAAAATTAAGTACATTCAGGTGCTATGGTTGTAGAATCTTATGCTTCTTTGACTGTGATGATGCAAGGTTTGATGCTCAATATCATATGTTCTACTAGGTGAATGCATGGTTGTTGAGTTTCTGGTGGACAATCACGCATGTTGTCTTCAAATTCCATACTTGAGCTTCCTTGGCTCAAATTGACCAACCGTGCAATCTATTTTTATGCTTGGTGAGTTGATTGGATGAATCCAATTGAAGTACCCATTGTGAATCCAAGTTCACTTCAATTACACTTATTAGCCTTCAAATTTCCAACTTTTGTTTGAACTCTCCTTTCTTCATAGAGAAAGGTTATGTATTCCCTCTCTACCCCTTTGGTGATAGGGTGTGGTCTGGTGAAATCCATCCTACTTATTCCTACCCTTGATATTATTCTTGTTTTTATTTCTCCTCTTTCTCCTCATTAGTGTCCAGGTTCACGATGAGCTTGCACCTCTGCTTCTTTAGGGGATTGAATGTTCCTTTATTTTCTTCTTATTCCTTCTTTTCCTTTTCTCGATCAAATACGGTGAGATACACACCATAGTTCCTTTTAGATTGGTTTTCTTTTTCTTTTTCTCCCCCTTGAGGGTGACCAACCTCTTGATAGTAGATTCTAATAGAAGCTGGTACTCTAGTGGATAGTCCTCCATCTGGTACTTAATATCTTCTTCATTAATGTAGAGGACATAACTTCAAATATGTCATCGGGGTTCCTATGCAGTGATATAAAAACATTGTGTGCATCCATAGAATAGCATATTGTGGACTCATACTTGTCTATTAAGTATGGGGGAATCAATATTATTTAGTTGTAACATAAATCATTTATGTATACCAAATATGAAATGCTATGGTTGTTGAGTTATATACTTGTTATTGTTGGTCTTCCAAACACTGAACATTAGTGCTGATAAATACTTAGAAAACTTTATGTTGAACTATATCCACTCATGTGTCTTCCAAGCAATCATTGCACTAATAACTAGGACCCAACTAAAGTGGAAGTATTTTCCAAGGTCGTGCATCTCTAGGAAATCTTATGTAAAATCCTGCAATAGGTAAACTCAGTTAATCATGGGAACATCATTTAGTGATGAATAACATATTCATTAGACATTCATCCATGTGGCACTTATGCACCAGCTTCTTCCCCAACACTTGTGTGGCGAATTGAATATCATGATGTTTAATGGTGGAGATGATTGCACCTTTAATACCTCTGTGTGTACCATATTTATGTTATTCCTTTGTTACCCAGAGGTCATGGGATCTGATTTCTTCCATGGGGTCTTCTCTAGAGAAAATTTTAAGGATCCATAATTTTATTAAAGTGTAAAAAATTTGGAGAATCTTACTAATTCTTAAATTTGCAACCATCAAATGTTTAGCAAATTTGTTAAAAAACTTTAAAATTTGTAAGGACTTTATATAGTTTTTGGATCATTCTAGCGATTTTTGGAGGGAAAAAAAATCATCCCATGGAATTTGGGCGAAACCTCTTTGAGAAAAAGGTAAATTGGAGAATCTTTTCTTGGAAAAAAGGTCCAAAAATAACCAATGGGATAAATTCACCCCTAAAATTTTCCTTGGTATTCTCCTTTATTTAGGAGGTCACGTACTTTGAATATCATGGTTTTATCAGTGGCATGGCACTATTCTAACCACATGCATCCTCCATGTATCCTTCTCATCAAAAACCTTATGGACCTCATGATACTTTGTCCATGCTCAAAATACATCACTTTCAATAATGCCATGAATCCATATCAAAATAGATTCTTTGCCCATTTCTTCACTACAATGACCCTAAATCATCAATTTCCTAACAGACCACTACATACTCATAAAACCAAAGATTGGGAAAGTGGTTCCATCCTACATATTGAAATCCACAAATTTCATAGTTAACACTTTGGTAAGAAATTTCCCTCATAAGTCTACTACATTTTAAATTTCTATGACTAGCATCTCTCCTTCCATCATTTCCTTATCCTTTATTAATTATTTCGGTGCGGTATAGTTTGACATAGTGTGGAGCATATATGTAACTACTTTGTGCACGAATCTGCAACTTTTTCACACTTCTGACGTTCGCTCTCAATGATCCAGCAAGATGGAGAGGACGCGACAACGCTATAGCCAGGAATCTAGCCCCATGAACATAGGAAAAATGCATTGGAAGTAAAATACATATGTATAAGTATAATGCATGAAAATACAATGGAAGCAAATATCATTCAATAAATTCATAATAATTCTTAAAACAAATACATTACAGAATTAATACAAGAGAGTACTTATCTTGAAAATGAGCTGCTCCGAGCAACTAGCTATGTCGCTGCAACGTTCCACCCAACTATAGGCAAGTTGTGCTCATCAATCTCTCAATATAATTTGCCACCCTCAATATTTGCATGATTTCTATAAGGAATAAGAGAACATTAGGCTCACACATAACCAAATACACACCAAGGTTCATCCAAGCCAATCCGTAATTGTGTTTATCAGGCTGCTAAGGCAGCGAAAAGGAAGAATTGCTAAGATAGTGAGCTCAACCACAGAGCTATGGATACCTCTACAAGATCTATCTATATTGATCTCCATAATACCTACACACCCAACACAAGGAAGTATTCCCTTCAATGCTACACAGTCCCTCGGGCCATACATTCCATTCTAGTGTTCTCCATCATGTGCATAAAAGAAAATCCAACCCCTTTGATCTTTTATGAGGTTCCTCTCTTCACTAGGTTTATCAAGAAAATTTTGGTCCTCTTCCACTCCTAATTCTTACTTACAGTTCAGACCAAAACGAGGATGCACATAACATCAAAACATAAGTGATGGGTATGAAGAAAAAGTTTTGTTTGTGGGATGTCCTAGATGGAGTTACATTTTTGGGCCTTACAAAAGCATAAACGACCTCTATAAACCCCCAATTTGTGAATCTCTCTTCCCATCCACTGTTCAAGATAAAAATGGATTTCCATCCATGGAAAAAAAGAAGGAAAACATAGAAAAACGTGAAGAAAACACCCCAGCTAGCTCCAACTGCGTGAGGAAGGGAAAATCATGGGTGAGGAATCAATTGCGCACACATTTTTGGGTGTTTTAATACCCCACAGTAAAAAATAATATTTCCCATAATTCCTGGCTTGTCTATACACAAAATTGACTGCCATACCTCTCCATTCCCAATGCATTAACTTCCTCAACCAACTTTTGGAAGAATTAAATGATTGGGTACATAAGTCAAAATGGGTAGTTGAGAGTTTAAGGGTTCTCTCCTTGACATTTGGCTTAACACTATTGGCTCAAGGGTTTGAATAATTTCCCTCCCTATTCCTTGTGAAAATCATGCCCCCATCTATTGTCACCATTGCATAGCTAGTTGTGGGTATTTTATTAAATTGCATATTCACATGATGTATCAATTTACATTGTGCATCGTTAGCACGAGAACCATAGGCATCGATTTTAATTGGTGACACCTAAAATTCTAAATAGATGGCGGGGCCTTGGCCTTGAGCTCCTCACCATGATTTAATAATGATATTACATCATGTACAATTTTAATGCAATAGGTTCAAAATCAGGATATTACAACACTTAGATATATAAATTCTAGGCACTTAGCTCAAAATATTCTCTTCATTTATCTCTATAACTTCTTTACAGTTAAATGTGCAACTCCTTTGCACTTAGCTTTGAGATTACTTTACAATTAGCTCTAACTTCTTTGCACACTTTTCTTGCTCACACTAACCCTCTCGCAACATCTCTTCTCAATGCTCTCTCGCTTGGGTTGAAATGACTTCCTTCTGGTGGCACTACTGAATTTTAAACCCAAGGTAGCTCTATGATGGAATGTTTTGTCATCATTGTCAATGTGTACCCTATAATATAGGAAATCCACCTTTTTGAAATGTAGTCTATTCCTTTTGTGAAAAATGATTACTTGAACTTACTATGTGCTAATCCGTTGTAATGATTATTGATCTATTCATGAACGTGGAAAGCCACTTACATTTATTATTTTTATTTTTTTCATGGTTTTAAATATACCTATCCACCTGACTAATCAAATCAACCAAAAATATAAATAAATGAGTCTTAGACCTATCAACTCTGACAATTGTAAATTATCTTTCTAACGTGACTACTATGGTTTGTAATAACCATGACACTCTCCCCTATTTTTATGGAAGTGACACTAATCATTGTTAATTATACATTTATTTGAAAATCCCCAAAAGGACACTTCCTAACTTCTTATGTTAGATTTACTTGGAAAAAATGATTCTCAACTCAACTGTTACAACTATGTGACTTTACTTCAATCATGATTGACACCAACTCCTAGAATCTATCCTACTCTAACTACTTTTATGAATGACATAGGATTACAGTTTTTTTTCCCATGCGAGCCATGGTACAACTTAAGGGGACTTCCATTAATGAGCCCCTTCATTAGTTGTCCTACTAAGGTGGAAAGCTTGGTTGTGTCAGCTTCAATGATGAATAGGATTGAAAATTGACACAACCACCTCATTATGAGTTTCCCTAGGTTCTTCAAAAACTTTCTATCATACATCAACACATGTGCTCTAGGTTCCAGGGTCTTGCTCTTAATGTTTTCGACATTCTAGGATTTGTATATGGGGGTGTGCAAGAAGTAGAGGGACCTTTTGAGATGCAATGGTGGAGTGAAGTCAATCACTCTTGATCCAAAAAAAATAAATCATCCCAAGCAATCCTGAACCTGCCAAGCCTAGTCCCAAGGCTACAAATAGGCATGCCAATCCTGAACCAAATCTCACCTCCATTTTATTTACGGGGACTTCACTTAGTGAACCTCTCACATAGCACGTGCAATCATGGGATATTAAAGAATACCCTTAATTTCCAGAGATATTGACCCAAACCCTTTTTGTTGAAACCCCCTCCCAATACTTAAAACCTCCTCCCTAATCCTTTTTATACCTCAATCCTTATAAAACACCCTACCCACCCCCACTTTAAACCTCTCATCCCCCCTAATACCTACAATATATTGGTTCAATTTTTGATAATTTTAAAACCCACAATATGAACTAATGTGATAGGATATTGGTCAAAAAGTGAAGCCCCTGTGGTTTTATTTAAGCAAAATGCACCTCCATTTTATTCAATAAAATCGCACCTCCGTTTTAGTGAACAAAAGCATGTGCCCGTTTTGGAAAGCTTGTTTTTTTTAAATAGGTCAAGCGCATATTTTTCGCCACATCGCATGGCTATTCGAGTTCTTTGGAGAAAACCTCAACTAGGAGAAAGCTTTTTTGGGTGTGCCAAAGCCATCCACCTCCACCTTTGGATCAACCTCCTATTCGTGAGGTATTTTCCTTATTTATTTTCATGTTTTTTTCTCTTTGTTCATCAATTTATTTTCCCTAAATTGAAAAATTAAACCAAAATAAATTAAGTTATGGCCAATGGAAACAAAAACCCCAATGGAATTGGCCAATAGAAACAAAAACCCCAATTTAATTGGCCAATGGAAACCAAAACCCCAATTTAATCATAAAAAATAAATAATTTTGATTATTTACCAAAATTCATATGCAAAATTACCATGCCGAATGGAAACCAAAACCCCAATTCACTCAAAAAACAAATGAATTTCACTATTTCCATATGCATATTCACAAGCATCCTTGTGAATCCATACCAAAATTCACAAATATGCAAAGTTTGTCAAGCACATTGCAAGTTTGGATAAGTAATTTACATGCCCAATGTAAACCAAAACCCCAATTAACTCATAAAAAACAAATGAACTTCACTATTTGCATATATGTATATTCGCAAGCATCATTGTGAATCCAAACCAAAATTAACAAATATGCAAAGTTTGTCAATTATGTTTCAAGCTTGAATACAACTAAAAACAAATCAAGTAGAATTCATATATTCCCCTAAAATACATAAACAAACATGGTAAATCCCTTGCCTCTATCTGAAATATCGAAGTTGGTCTTCCAAGAACATCAATAAACACCTTATAGTTTTGATGAAACTTCCTAATCCAAGTGTTAAAATAAGGTATCGAAGATTCCCATGCTTTTAACAAATATTTTATCTTGAATGAAGGGTACTTTTTGGTTAAGGTCAAGACAACAAAGTTCAACAGTAGACTCTATGAACGTGAAGATACACAGGTAGGTTGATGTGTTTGACTAAACATGCCAATCACATACTATCATACATGATATAATCCAGTGGAACCCTTGCAACCATAAAATCCATAAAGATCTGCTAAATAGACTTTGGAGTGCAAAAAACATCACGCTACAACAAATAATTACATATCTAACAAAATCGTTGCCTATACTAGGATTTTATTCATCAACAACACATTATGATGCCTATTCTAGGGTCTAGTTGTTGCCTCTACCCGCAATCTAGGAGCTGGTCCTACAAAGGCAATAGTTAGCACCTCACAATTTCAACGAAACTTCATAATCCAAGCCTTAAAAAAAGCTAGAGAAGCTTTGCAATCAACATATGCACTCAAGACACTTTATGTACACATGCATACTTGAAAATTGGAATTAATACTTGAATTTAGGACATAAATATGAAATTGAAAAATGTTAAATGTTTATTCTTTACTGTAAAATTCAAGATCAATTTTTAAATTTACATGGTAGATTTAGTTTATGTTGTTATTTGTTGTACATTAGTTATACAGTTTTTAGTGCTTAGAGATGTCATTATATCATGTGTTTATATTTCTAATGATATTTTATTTGTATTTATGATTGCAGTGGCTACTATGGATAACAATGCGGAGATACTGAGGTTTATTGCCCATTTGAGAGAGATTGGTTCTGCTTGGAGGGGTGGAGATGAGCTTCGCTGCTCCTTGTCAGATTCTTTGTTGTCTATTGTTGATATGATCACAAGATTGAATGATGCTTTGTATAGCATCGCATCTTACAAGGAGAGGAAAAGACAACAATATGTTGATGGGCTAAGTTACAATGAGGTAAAAAAGCTCAAAATAACAAAAGAACACATCTATTCATTGTTTAGACTTCCTAGGACATATGAAATTTTGGAGATCAACATGCCACATATTTCTATTGAGTGGTGCACCTTTCCACCCATCAGAGACAATTGGATGGATAGGTGGTACATGGTTTTTGACATTCCCCCTCACAACAATAGGGAAGTACCGTTGTACTTCCTCCAAAAATTGTATGCAGAGTTTGTGATGGGGAAACATGTCAACTATTTTGACATGTTGGGCGTCCAGGGAGTTGGTAGGGGAATGCCCCAACACCGACCCAATGCTATGCATAGAGATGCCAATACACAGATATCTGCACCCCATGCTCATCTATCAAGGGTAGACATCCCTCCTGCACATGAGATGGTTTCCTAGACACAGGAGGCATTTTTTACTCTAGCTAAGATGGTCTCTCGACACATGACCACTATTGACCAGAGAGTGCCCTCTTCCTTTGATGGTGTACAACCACCAGCTTTTGGTGGTGGAGGGACATCTATTGGTGGGGATAGACCGACATCCCATGTGCCTCAGAGCGAACCACATGTCTGCACATCATGTGGGGGACCCTGTTATGGTCCTGAACCAAGACATGGTACCACTATGGTGACTGGTGGTCATGTAAGGACATTGTTTTAAAACTCTATTATTGTTCAATTTTTAATTTTTCCATACTATATGTAACATATTAAAATATTCGTGATAAATTCAATATTTACTCTTGCATGAGATTAATGCCTCTCACGGGGGTGGTACTGCACCCGGTGTGGTTGTACCCGAGGCCCAAACAACCACCATTGAGGTAATATTTAAACATTTGTCATTTTGTTAACACATCATTTTGTTAATGCATGTATTAGTATTGATTAATTTATTAAATTGTCTAATATTTACAATTTTTGAAGTTGCAGGAACCCCACTTAAAGCGTGATGCTTGAGACGTTGATATCAATGATATAGTCCAAGGTGGAATTTACGATTACTTGAAGAGTGTAAGTACATGGGTTATTACTGAATCTTGTTCGAATTATTTAAATTTCTTATTGTACACTCCTTTATATATCACTAATATTTATAATTTTTAAACTTGCATATGCTATTAGCATCTGAAGAGGGGCAAGAATTTGATAGAAGCGGTCACTCCCATGGGGGAGATATGTCCCAGGCAGGGGTAAGTATATTACAACATGTTATTTTTTTAGTACATATTATTCCATCCATTCAACTCCATGTCTAACTATGGTAACACTTTATTATTGCGAGCATCAACGGAGATCCCTACACCACCTCTTTCGTTTGGATCTCCCCGTAGTCCAAACATATATAAGGGGGTTGTTTACACCATATGACCCTCTTCCTTAAACAGATCGGGTGTGCATGAGGATCAACCTACTCATACCACGGTAATGTACACACTTCCAATGGAAGTTGTTGGTTAGCTATGAATTCACTTCACAAGTAGTTTTTCTTAATGTTATTTTCGCATGTTTATAGCATCAAGATGTAGATTCATCTATGCCAGACCTTAGTGGGATTGTTGATGTTGCGGTCAATGCTGCATCTACAATAGGGATAAGTCACACTGAGGTACATCTACTTGAATATCTGTAATTGTACATTTCATTTGTATTGTTTATGGACATGCATGATGTCCAACTATTTTATCATTTGGTGGATGTAGCCACACCCTGGTCCATTAGTGCATGCAACTGAGGTTAATGTTCGACCTATGACTCCTCTTACTACTGAAGAGTCCCAATGTAATCCACTACAAATTGTTTTTTCAGTGAGATGTTCATTTTTTACATAATTGATTAGTAATTTCTCATTCATTTACATGTTGATAATTTTTGAGATAATTGACATATTTTTTTTTATTCGCAGAGAAGCATTGCATAGAGACTCTTTGCAAGGAGGAGGAGACCAGAGGCACTTATACCCTCGAAACCAGAGGCACCTATACCCTGACGGATGTAGTGAGTCTTTGTTTTATTTACAATTGAGTCATATTTTAAATTTTCAAACTTTTTTATTGTTGGATAGTACTAGTTCAATTACATTTCCAAGAAATATTGTTACTGATTTGTAGTTGCTGGAGATGCACAATGGTTGTAGACATAGGAGAAAAGCATCAGGGTCTGGGAAAAAGAAGAGAAAGTTAGATTTTTGATGTTTTAGTCTAGGACAAATATTTTTTTTTATGTACAATCCAGAGTTAGAGTATAGGGGTGCGGTCCAGGACAGATGTACTTTTGTTTGCACATGTACATCAAATATGTTTTTGATACATGTACATTGACAAGCCATAGATGGGCCTTCTATTTTTGTATTATAAATTTCATGATATAAAAAATATTTTATATCAAGGCTCTTGAGATCTTCATGGTTCACTCTTTTAAGTGTGATTATACACATGTGGCCGAGAATGTTTCTATGTGTAATGTTCCCAATTTTTTATAGATTTTACGATTACATGGAGATATCAGTTATAAATTTGAGAACAATGAACAATTACAATATTACGTAATGAAAAAAATCTACATTTTAATTGTTTTTAACCACGATCCAATTGCATATACAATGTTATATTAACAATGTTAAATTGTATTCACAAACATGGAACATACCTAATACACATAATCACCTAGCACAGCTAAGCAATTGATCCAACTAGGTGGAATACAAAAGCACCTTACCCACATAACAACCTCACAAACTTTTAAAGGATGCACAAAGTTGACATGCCTAAGTGATGCACCTGTGTGGTCTACATAAATAAAATTAGTGTTTGGCATGATGTCTTTCATCTAACTAATACATAAGACACACATCAAACCTAAAAATATCAGAGTATTATAAGGTTGATTCAAAATAATGGTTGTGACTATATCCTACACATTATTTTATCATTTTGTTAATGTACATGGCATTTCATCAATGGCCTCGAGTAACAACTTTGAAAGAGATGAAAGTTATGTGTGATTTTATTATAGTTTAAATTGATTACAGAATTACTATTATGAATCTTGTTTTATAAATTCATGTTTATGGAGTATTATTCGAAGCATTCGTAGCGTGAAGATATATATATATATATATATATTGTAATAATGGCGTAATACGTTGGCCACTTATTTCTAAACATAAACATGTTCCATTACATGGTTACTGACGTAATGGCATTGTCTCCTCATGCATTTCATCGTACAAATGCTCACATCTCTTGGATGACCTAGCTAACTTAATATGGGAAACAACCTTCTTTCGAGTTTCCATTCCCATGAATGATATGAGATCCTAATATCAATTCACCTCCACATAGATATTGACAACTCCTTTCACCTTGATTAAAACAAAAACAAAGAATATTTCTTGCTTGACAATGATGGGAAATAAGTCTTGATCAACACCTCACAACAGGTAACATAATTCTCGATAGCTGCATATGGAATAATAGTTTGCAACAAGTATTTTTTCAAGAGGGGAATATCTACAGTCACCTTCAAGCTAACCTCTATGTGCAAAAATTTCACATTCACTTACTGAGAAAAACCCTAGTTTCCAAAATTGACAAAAAAAATGATCCCTTGTACATGGACCTAGATTAGAGGGCCACTCTAGCACTATCCCGATGTCCTGAATCTAATGGAGCTGACGGTTCGTTGATCTGAGCAACGTTCATCAATCTATGGAACGTTGAATCCCACCTTCTACAGGCTTTCAGGGACACCTGTTGAATCCCTAACCGGGGCATAGAATGGAAACTGTGCATCAAAAAGGGCTTTCGATGGGTCTTGCAAGCATGTTTAGGTAGGTTCCATGTGGGAATTCTAGCCACATGTTCATGGTCGAGGAATTTCCAAAGCCGACCCTTATGTGCAAAAATTGGACATTCACTTACTGAGCAAAACCCTAGTTTCCAAAATTGACCGAAAAAATGATCCCTTGGCCATGGACCCATATTAGAGGGCCACCCTAGCACTATCCTGATGTCCTGAATCCAATGGATTCAATGGTTCATCGATTCGAGCAACGGTCATCATTCTATGTCACGTTGAATCCCACCTCCTACAGGCTTTCACAAACACCTGTTGAATCCCTACCTGGGGCATAGAATGGAAACCGTGCATCAAAAAGGGATTCTGGTGGGTCATGCAAGTGTGCTTAGGAATTTTTTATGTGGGAACTCTAGCCACACCTTCATGGTCGAGAAATATGCGAAGTTGACCCCCATGTGCAAAAATTTCACATTCATTTACTAAGCAAAACCCTAGTTTCCAAAATTTACCGAAAAAACAATACCTTATCCATGGACCCAGATTATAGGACCACCCTAGCACTATCCCGATGTCTTGAATCCAATAGAGTTGATGGTTCATCAATCTGAGCAACGGTCATCATTCTATGGCACGTTGAATCCCACCTCCTACAGGCTTCGAGGGACACCCCTTGAATCCTTACCCAGGGCATAGAATCGAAACTGTGCATCAAAAATGGCTTTCAGTGGTTTTTGCAAGCATTTTCAGGCATGTGTTATGTGGGAACACTAGCCACACCTTCATGGTCAAGTAATATGCGAATTTGACCCCCATGTGCAAAAATTTCACATTCACTTACTGAGTAAAACCCTAGTTTCCAAAATTGACCAAAAAAAATGGTCTCTTATCCATGGAACCATATTAGAGGGCCTCCATAGCACTATCTCAATGTCCTGAATCCAACAAAGAAAACTATTCGTCGATCCAAGCAACGTTCATCATTCTATGGCACGTTGAATCCCACCTCCTATAGGCTTTCAAGGATACCTGTTGAATCCCTACTCGGGGCATAGAATGGAAACCATGCATCAAAATGGAATTTCAGTGGGTTGTTCAAGTATGTTTAGGCATGTGTTATGTGTGAACTCTATCCACACCTTCATGATCGAGCAATGTGCAAATTTGACCCCCATGTGCAAAAATTTCACATTCACTTACTGAGCAAAACCCTAGTTTCCAAAATTAAGCAAACAAATGGTCTCTTATCCATGGTGTTATAACTAGATCTTGTTCTTAATTTATCTGTTCCTTTTGTCCTAATTTTCAACCATTGGTTTAAAATGATTTTACATTTTATGTTGATTTTAAGAATTTTTGACAATCAGTAATTTTTGTTGGATTTAATGCTTTTAATGGTTGAATTATTTCATTAATTTAGTTTTAAGGTTTGTCTTTTGGGATTATTAGTTAATATCTATATCTTTAAGCTTTCAAAAACTTGTAATAAATTTTTATTCCAAGTTTTGCTTTATAATCTAACCCTCATTTTTTAGTCCTTTATCAAATATTTTCATGAGGAGATTCCTGTAGCAGCTCTGTTTTTCCTGTTTTTGTCATTATCATTGGGAGACATTACGAGGTGATGGAAATTAATTATGGAAAACCAAAACAGTTTTTTTTCCACAAAAGACTCATTCATAAAAAACTCTCTCATTTTTTAAATAGTTGTTATCGTTTGAGATATTCGAATTCATCTTTGTGGCCTATTTTCAGGGTTTAAATTATTTAATAATTTCATGTTTTAGACACAAATTTACAGCACGTATTCCGATCAATTGAATGGGAATTTTTAAAAACAAATAGAGGGATTTGTTCATAACATACTGATTTAAAAAACCTCTCTCATATTTTGTACAAGTGTCCAGGATAGAGAGATATGAAGGCGTCTTTGAGACCCAAATTTTCAGAAATTCGCCAAATTTCCCCAAATTCTATTTGCTATTTTTCGGTTAATTTTCTTTAAAGAATTTGAGTTATCATGTAACTAATTGATGTAACTATTTCAAATTTTGACCTAGAAGGTAGTTATGGAACTACTTTACCTTTGTAATGATAAAAGGAAGACGTGCATATAGTGCAATGGTTGGATTTTTCACTCAATGAGAGGTTTTTGGAGCTTTTATTTCTCAAGCTCGAATTTATAAGTCTTATGTAAGTGGATATTTGTTATTGATTATATATAAACTGATAAGCCATTTTACCTGTCATGCTTTTTTCATTTCTGATCTGGTTGATTGCTCAGTCTACAATTTCATTTCATGTTTAAAGGCTTATTCATGTAAATGCTTGTAGCCTGTGGGTGGAATTAGTATTTCATGTCTAATGTTTATGGCTTATTGGGATGTGTTTGATCCCCAGTTTATCCAACTTGCATGATTCAGTTCTGTATTATCTTGTGGATGTTTATTGCATCCTTGCTAGTGAAGTTTTTAAAACCAAAACCCTAAAAACCAATTTTATTTTATTTCATTTTGAGATTGTGTTAGCTTGTTCTTGTGGTAGTCTAGGAACAATTTCTAGCACTAACATCTTTGGCGCCGTTGCCGGGGATGGAAAACAAGATTATTTTCCCGAGAAGAACCACAATGACACAAATCTGAATCTTGATGGTAGACAAGAGAAGGACATAGAGATAGACTGCAATCATCTGCCTGGCGACTCCACGATTAAAGATTCCACTGCAAGGAGAATTTTGTTGATATAAAAATGAAGAAGCCAAATGGAAAGACTGGGTATCAGCTTGTTACTTTCCTCCATGAGGTTTTGTTCTTATTCATCAGTTCTTTTCTGTCTTTCCCATTGCATGTCAAAATAATTTTTTTTGTTTTGTCTATTCCGATGATCATAAACCTTTAGGTACATATCCCTCTTTGGAAGAAGAAAGTCTGCATTCTTCTTGTTTTATTGATGTTGATCTGATTCCTTCATTTGAAATACATGTGCAACATGATATACATATACCCATATCTCTTGAACTTGATTATTCTGGTCATCTTGTAGAGAATAAAGTTGATCCATTACCTTCTACCATCATTGTCGAAACTTGCAAACAGTTTGTTGAGCCTCATTTTCAACTCACAGATTTTTAGTGTAGACTCAAATAGAAGATGTTTAAACCTCTTAGGCTACCATCTCTCTTACATCCTTACCCTTTGTACTTTGTTGAATATCTTCCCCGTTTTACTGGAAAAGACCATATTACCGCAGAGAAGCATTTAGGATCTTTTCATAATTCCATTGATAATTTTGAAATCATGCATGAGGATGTTGTCATCAGGTTATTTTTGAAATACTTTGCTAGAGATGTTGGGTTTTGGTTCCGAAATTTAAAAGCTGATTTAATTGGATCATGGGAAGAGTTACATGATATATTTTCGAAGTAATGGGGTAAGAATAAATCTGATGATCAATTTCTTTCCGAATTTTATAGTTTGAAAAGGGAGAATGATGCGCCAATTACTAAATTTAATTGGAGGTTTCAAATTTTTTATAGCAGTATGCCTGTAGAGATCAGACCTTCAGAAAAACTTGATATGGTATATTATGTTATGGCTCAACACTTAGATCATGTCTTTTTCATGTTAGAAAGGAAATCATCATCTTTAAGACAATTGTTTGAGGATGCAAAAGGAGTGGAGGAGAACATCCGAGCTTGTAAATTGCTTCGAGATCAGGATCATGTTGAAGATATACAAGCTTATGAACAAGAAAAATAACATAGGTATCATTTAGATTTAAGATAGTTTTCTTCATCATTTTCAGATTTTCATATGAACAAAGATATAAATGGCACTTGTGTTGATTCTTCATATCAGTTTGCTGACGTTTTAGATGATAATATACTTTCAGTGGATTATAGTAGAAATTTCCTAGCTCCTGCTATGAGATTATCATGTTATGAAGAATAAGTTGGTTCTCTTCAACCTCTTACTATTGATATAAGAAATAAGTTTCCATTCTTGACTTATGGTGACTTTCAGAATTTTATTTGTTCAAGTTTTAGTCAAGGGTTTTATTTAAAGGTCAAGAAGCAGTTTGAAGAGCCCTTGGTTTCCATTTTTGAGCCAAATTTTAAAAAGAACAGCAATGGAGAGGAAGAGAATGCTTCACTTTATGATGAATATAATGAAGACATTGAAGTTTTAATTCAGAAATTTCATGATCAGCAAAAAATGATTGTAGGTGAATTATATTCCAAACTTTTTACTGAATAAGAAAAAAATTTGAATTGCTTTCATTCTCAAATTGATAGCAGCCAGACTGTAGATACTTTGAATGTAATATTAGATGTGTTTAATATCCATGACCGTGATAACTTTGCTGCTCAAAACCATCATGAAAAGATGCCAATTTTTTATACATATAAAGAAATACTACATCCATTCTTTCAGTCTTCATTAGTTAAGCAACACTCTTCAGAAATCAGTCAGCTTGGGTTAATGGAAGATATAAAATAGAATGAGCTCAACAGAGTCAAAGATTTTATATATTTTTCTCTTATTGCATTATCTCATGGAGTATTGAGAATTGAGGACTCCCATTTGCAGTCCATTCTTTCTTAACAACATGAAGGAATAATTTTGCATGAGTTTCATGATCCCATGTCTTCTTGAATGGAGTTGTATTTTTCAAAGGTTTCTAATGCTCCATCTTTTGGCATACTTCCTATTTCCAGTCATAAGTATCAGCTACCTATAGACTCTTTATTGCATTTATCACATCTTTTGTGGGTCTTCTCAAACAATAGCATGCATGGAATTATGATTCTCAGTCAAATGGTTTCTTGGCTTCACTGGAAGTATGATTACACTTGATTGGGTTGTTTCCTCCGATTGTAAGTAGGAGTAAATAGCAGAATAAGCTCGCTATATGAGCATGTAGATTCTTTTCAGTATGCTGGTTTGTAGTATTATTTTTTCATTTCATAGGTATGTGTTCATAGTTTGAGATAGCTGTAGATATTTGGTAAATGACTCCATCACCCAATGAATAAGGCACAAGGTCTACAGGTTCTTGAAGCCTCACAAGGAGGACTCCATCCCGCAACAAGAGCCAGATGTTATAACTAGATCTTGTTCTTAGTTTATCTATTATTTTTTGTCCTAATTTTCAACTATGGATTTAAAATGATTTTACATTTTATGTTGATTTTAAGAATGTTTGACAATCAGTAATTTTTGTTGGATTTAATGCTTTTAATGGTTGAATTATTTCATTAATTTAGTTTTAAGGTTTTTTTTTGGTCTTACTATTTAATATGTATATCTTTAAGCTTTCAAAAACTTATAATAAAAGTTTATTCCAAGTTTTTCTTTATAATCTAACCCTCATTTTTTTGTCCTTTGTCAAATATTTTTATGAGGAGATTCCTGTAGCAGCTCTGTTTTTCTTGTTTTTGTCATTATCATTGGCATACGATTACAAGGTGATGGAAATGAATCCTGGAAAACAAAAAGAGGTTTTTGTCCACAACAAAATCATCCACAAAAGCCTCTCTCAGTTTTATAACAGTTGTTATTTTTTTAGAGATTATAATTCATCTTTGTGGTCTATTTTCAGGGTTTAAATTATTTAATTATTTCCTATTTTAGTCACAAATTTCCAGCACGTATTCCGATCACTTGAATGGGAATTTTTAAAAACCAAGAGAGGTTTTTGTTCATAACATAATAATTTAAAATGACCTCTCTCAATTTGTGTACAGGTGTCTAGGATCGAGAGATATGAAGGCATCCTTGAGACCCAAATTTTCATAAATTCGTCAAATTTCCCCAAATTCGATTTGCTATTTTTGGGTTAGTTGTCTTTAAAGAATTTGAGTTATCATGTAACTAATTGATGTAAATGTTTCAAATTTCAACCTAGAAGGTATTTATGGAACTACTTTACCTTTTTAATGATAAAAGGAAGACATGCATACAATGCAATGGTTGGATTTTTCACTCAAGGGGAGGCTTTCGGAGCTTTGATTTCTCAAGATAGCATTTATAACTCTTATGTAAGTGGATGACTGTTATTGATTATATATAAACTGACAAGCCCTTTTATCTATCATATTTTTTTCATTTCTAATATGGTTGATTGTTCAATCTACAATTTCATTTCATGTTTAAAGGTTTATTCATGTAAATGCTTGTAGCCTGTGGGTGGAATTAGAATTTCATGTGTAATGTTTATGGCTTATTGGGATGTGTTTGATCCCCAGTTTATCAAACTTGCATGATTTAGTTCTGTATTAGCTTGTGGATGTTTATTTCCTCCTTACTAATGAATTTTTTAAAACCAAAACCCTAAAAACCAATTTTATTCTATTTCATTTTGAGATTGTGTTAGCTTGTTCTTGTGGTAGTCTAGGAACAATTTCTAGAACTAACACATGGAACCATATTAGAGGGGCTCCCTAGAACTATCCTGATGTCTTGAATGCAACGGAGCCAACATTTCTTCGATTTGAGCAACGATCATCATTTTATGGCACGTTGAATCCCACCTCCTATAGGCTTTCAAGGATACCTGTTGAATCCCTACCCGAGGCATAGAATGGAAATCGTGCATCAGAAAGGGCTTTCGATGGTTCGTTCAAGCGTGTTTAGGCATGTGTTATGTGCGAACGCTATACACACCTTCACAATCAAGCAATATGCAAATTTGACCCCCATGTGCAAAAATTTCACATTCACTTACTGAGCAAAACCCTAGTTTCCAAAATTAACCAAAAAATGGTCTCTTATCCATGGAACTAGATTAGAGGGCCTCCCTAGCACTATCCTAATGTCTTGAATCCAATGGAGCCAACGGTTCATCAATTCGAGCAATGTTCATCATTCTATGGCACGTTGAATCCCACCTCCTATAGGCTTTAAAGGACACCTGTTGAAACCCTACCCGTGGCATAGAATGGAAACTACGCATCAAAAAGGTCTTTCGTTGGGTCGTGCAAGCTTGTTTAGGCATGTGTTATGTGGTAATTCTAGCCACACCTTCACGGTCCAGCAATATGCGAATTTGACCCCCATGTGCAAAAATTTCACATTCACTTACTGAGTAAAACCCTAGTTTCCAAAATTAAACATAAAAATGGTCTCTTATCTATGGAACCAGATTAGAGGGCCTCCCATAGCACTATTCCAATGTCATGAATCCAATGGACCCAACAGTTCGTCGATCCGATCAATGACCATCATTCTATCGCACATTGAATCCCACCTCCTACAGGCTTTCAAGGACACCTGTTGAATCCCTACCCGGGGCATAGAATGGAAATCATGCATCAAAAAGGGCTTATGGTGGGTCGTGCAAGCGTGTTTAGGCATGTTTTATGTGGGAACACTAGCCACATATTCACGGTCGAGCAATATGTGAATTTGACCCCCATGTGCAAAAATTTCACACTCACTTATTGAGCAAAACCCTAGTTTCCAAAATTGACCAAAAAAATGGTCTCTTATCCATGTAACTAGATTAGAGGGCCTCTCATAGCACTATATCGATGTCATGAATCCAACGGACATGATGGTTTGTTGATCCGAGCAATGACCATCATTCTATCGCACGTTGAATCCCACCTCCTATGGGCTTTCAGGGACACTTGTTGAATCCCTACCCAAGGCATATAATGGAAACCGTGCATCAAAAATGGCTTCCGGTGGGTCGTGCAAGTGTGTTTAGGGCTTCTCATGGAGAAACAAATTATCGGAGTGAAGGAGATAATTATCATATTCAAGGAGATGTCCTTATAGGATCAAATTTTAGATTCAAGGAAAATGCAATAGACATATCCCAGATAGAGTGGTAGATAATGGTCTTGGGCTATAAGGAATGAGTCATGTAAGTATAAATATAATACAACAAATCCATTGTAGAAGTCTATTGAATTTATCAATATATCAAGCACTCAATGTATCAAACTGTAAATAATCAATGAGACCATGAAACCAAAATTTCTGACTACCACATACCTGACTACCTACCTGTGGCCATTCGACTAGACCATCGGGATCACCTCTAATAGAAATGGAATCCTTTAGCCTCTCGTGCTCGGAGTAAGGCAACAAGTATCGTGACTTTGATGAGTTCTTGTTTGGCATTGTTTGCAGCTGGAGGTTTGTGCCAATAACTAAGTTTGTATAATGGTATACAATTTGACCTGGTCTATAATCTTCAAATACATAACCTTTTTTCTTTCGTGCATGGGCAACCTATGTCAAATATTCTCCTTTGATAACCATTGACCCAATTGGAAAATCGTTTCCCTCGGAGTCACTTAATGAGACAATGAGGGTCTGCTTCCCATTCAAGCAACGTGCCAGCTAGTAGTTAGTGTGTCATTCATTGTCTCTCAGGGAAACCATTGTGTATATGTGCCCTGCATAAAATAAAGTGCAGACCTAGGAGTCAGCTAACTAAACACAACTAGTCATCAAACATTTCAAAGTGATCAACATAATAGTCGAACCTGGTTGTATGAGATCTGAAATGTGGTCATAGTCAAGTGAAATACTCAACTGACCCTCCTCCAACTAGGATAATTCTGAATTTATTTGTCAACTAATGGGGAGTGATACACGATCCCAGCTGTCAACCCAATTTGTGGATTCACAATTGTCCCATTCACCACTGCTACATGGATAACAAAAACAAGAGAGTTTTCTTGTCCACATTTCAACTATAGCATTGTCTGACGTCCTAACTTAATGGAATGCACGCGTTCCTTGGACTATTTGGACTATGCACACATCCAAAATGAAAGGAAAACTCCAAAATTATTTGGACTATGCACACATCCCGATGTACGCGGATACAGGGGTCAAACTCGCGTATGTACGCAGTTATCGGGGAAAAAGCCGCGTATATCATCTTTTATATAGTTTTTTAGGGACGATCAAGGTAACACCAAACAATAAAATATGGTCCATGGGGTCTAAAGAGTCTGCAGGGGGACAAGGGAAGGCCATACAAAGTGTGATTCACCTAGAGTGGTGAAATCCGCTATAACAGATGCCCCCTAATGTGTGAGGTTAGAGGGGTCATACGATGGCCGAAATACATTATAAGTCCATCCCAAAAGTGGAGTGATGAAGGATCCCAAATGGAAGACCAGCCAACCAATCAGCATAGTACAATGATACAACTCTGCATACAACTGCAAGTACATATAGCAGTCTCGGATACATAAGAGTACAATGGCCATGAATAGGCATAATACATGATATCACATATGTGGTCATCACCACGTACAATATACATAGATCAGAATCTCCATGACGGAGAGTAATGCACTAATGGCAAAAACAAAAAGGGAAAATGACTAAAACTACTTTCAAAGAAAATCAATGAAAAAGTGGTCTCTAGTCACAAAAGGAGCATCCAACAGACAACATCAGACCCAAGGAAGACCCAACCACACTCACAACCCACCCAGCAACTTCCCATAACATCAAACTCACCAAAAGGGAGGATGTACACGACTGTATAAAGAACAGCTGTGTATGTACGTGACTTTTGGCCAAAAACCTAAGTGTATACGCGGATTTTGGCCAAAAACCTGCGTATACAGAGAAGGCAGTGGTAAAAAGCAGGCCATAGGTCAAACAAATAAAGGCGAGTGTCAATGGATGAAAATACTACAAAATGCAACCCAGAAACAAAGAGAAACAAAGATCAAGTCAATAATATCAAGCCCATTATGCCTGTAAACCCCAAATAAAAACAAGGGACATCCCCAGCGGAGTCGCCAATTCTGTTACGGAGAGAAATTCCTATGGCTTGGGGTACCACAACAGAAATATTTGACTCCATAAATCAATATTTCCCAATATGCAATAGAAATAAAATGTCTAACACTAAAGGATCAGACCTCATACCTTATTCCGGACAGTTGAAGTAGATCCCCGTTGAGCTTTCCAATCTTCAACTTGAACTGATATAATACTTCCTCAACAACAAGTAAACAATACAAGCATACTATATATCATGGTGTTAGATCTATTCTAGCATATATAATCAATAATGTAAAAGCATTTGACAGATTCCAATGGATACAATATTCAATCAAATACACATCATTGGACAAGGAAAGATAGTTCTTATTAATATAAATCAGAGATTAGAAGATAGATACAACCTCTGACGGCACGTCTGCGAATCGGAGAAACTAAATCCCCCACTTGGGCCTCCACCACCTCAATCCTCCATCACTTAGATAGCAAGCTCACTAGCAAAAGGCAAGCTTGGGAAGAACACAACAGTGCTCCAAAGGGACAAAGGGATGCAAACTCAAGCATAAATTTCGGCAACAATGGACTATAGTTTCGATGCTTTCAATCTCTCTATATGCCTTTAATGTACTAAGGGATTCCTTATATAGCTTCACAAGGGATAATGAAGGGTCGAATCCGAGTGATCTCAAGGAATATGGAAGGCTAGGAGTCAAATGAGTCGGATCCATGTCAAGGAAAACTCCAAAATGATTTGGACTATGCACACATCCCGATGTACACGGATACAAGGGTCAAACTCGCGTATGTACGTGGTTATCGGGGGAAAAGCCGCGTATATCATCTTTTATATAGTTTTTTAGGGATGATCAAGGTAACATCAAAGGATAAAATATGGTCCATGGGGTCTAAAGAGTCTGCAGTGGGACAGGGGAAGGCCATACAAAGTGTGATTCACCTAGAGTGGTGAAATCCGCTATAATAGATGCCCCCTAATGTGTGAGGTCAGAGGGGTCATACGATGGCTGAAATACATTATAAGTCCATCCCAGAAGTGGAGTGATGAAGGATCCCAAATGGAAGACCAGCCACCCAATCAGCATAGTACAATGATACAACTCTGCATACAACTGTAAGTACATATAGCAGTCCCGGATACATAAGAGTACAATGGCCATGAATAGGCATAATACATGATATCACATATGTGGTCATCGCCACATACAATATACGTAGATCATAATCTCCATGACGAAGATATACAAAGGAACGTGATCTCCAAAATGGTTGAAGATATACAATAGATCAAGATCTCCATAGTGGCTGGAAATGTCTGACATACACTGGAATCAAGTCACGAGAGCTGAAATCTCATGAATACTGGCACGATCAAGGAGGTAGCATATAAAAGATGCCACCAGTCTGGAAGGTCTTCTACACAAACTGCTACAAGTACATGTCCTACTATGCGAATAGAGGTGTCGAGGTCAAACATAGTAGTCCATCGTCTGATTACCGGTCATTGATGTATACCGTTAATAGACGCGAGATTACCCATCGATAATGATAATGGGAATCAAGGTACTAGAGTGCAAACTAACAAGTGTGAATAGATGTGTTGAGGTCGAACACTTGAGAGAATCCATCGATCAGGGGACATTGATGTATTCCCAAGAAACTGTCGATGGCGAGAGAACTTGCCACTGATGACTGCAAGTCTCAAGGCACTCAAAAGGACTCTAGATTCCAATCCCAGAATAAATGATCTAAAGTCGATGGGATGAAATCCGCTGGAAGGAGGGAATTAAGGCATCCCCCATCATCCAACACGAGGTACTCAGCAAATCTATCTAATGTGGAAGAACTCGATCATAAAGTGCACGAACCAATAACTGTACCGGGAATGGCCGACATGCAAAGTCAAGATAATTGAGGAATGGCCGACACAGGTTTCAACTTCCTTCGAACAAGAGCATAATGGCGTATGGTGACTGAATGAAGGCAGCATAAACTCAATATGGAAACTGGGACATCTCTGTGACACAGGAGGCATCAGGAGAGGCTCCATAGGGACTGAAATCTTAACCAGTCGGTGGAGATAAACTCAGATAACGAGTACAGCTCCTAAGTCAAACTATAACCCAACCCATGGATGTGATATACAGTGCTCTGTTCGAAGGCGACAAAACTCGACAGCTGCCAAAAGATAACATCTTTCCTTTTCCGGCTTTTTGATTTTTTGATTTTTTTTTGGACTTTTTCAGTTATTTGAAAATCTTGAAAAAAGAATAAACTAGCTTTATAGTTACAAACTAGGAGGAGATGAGTGTCATAAGGGAAAACAAACTAGTTCCAAGCAGTGGAACATACCTATGCTCAATGCAAGGTTACATGTGTAGGATATCGACACTCGGGGGAAAATCCCCTCCCGGTAAAAAAGGGAATCAAGCTGCGAAGGATATAAAAATGGCTCTGCATGGCTAGACATGAGACAAGCTCGGGCTATATGGCTGAAACACAATGTCAGGGGAGCCGGCATAAAGCTCAATAAGGTAGGAAAATCTCATGATAATGCATTCACAACTTGACAAAAGGGAGTCCCAGGGAAATGGCCAACATAAATTTCAAGAGGAGTATGAAGCTCTTGCTCAAGGACATGGCGGGAATAAAGGGGGACTCCTGGACCTAAGAGAGGACTCACAACATGGGTACCAAATGCAAAAGGGAGCTAACTAGGGCACCCATGTATAGGAAAGCTCTACCATTCACATAGTACCACTTCTAACAGCAACATGAAGGTTTCGTGATACCATGGAATGGGTTCATACCTAAGGTTAAGATGGAACGGTCATAAGGCAATGCATAAGTGCAAGCGGATGTGAAAGCCTAATCTATATGCCAGTTCAGACCTAATACCTGTGATAGGAACGAACGGGTCAAAACCTCAGAGAGAGTGTACAAAAACTGGATCCTACATGACAACCATATTAGTCCAAAACAAGCCAAAATAGTCAATAAAGAATCGAAACTATAGGGAATAGGGGGGAACGATCATGACAACAGTACCCAAAGGAAACAATGCAGTTAACAATGGGACATAAAAAGAAAGATAAGGTGTACAACCAACGTTCACGCATCCACTACCACCCCCATGAGGGTGACCACCGGTGTAAAGACCGAGCGAAGGGAATAAAAATCCTCCACAAATGGAGTAGAGGATGGAATATGACCATTCCCAAATCTATGAGCACGAAAAGGGGTTGTGATGCCCCCAAGTCTGACACCAGTGTCTGTACTAGGACCAAGGATGGGTGATAAGATACCAGGCATGCTGAAAATAAAAGGACCCGAACTCAAGAGAGCATAAATATACTCAAGTCATCACGATCCCAAAGGCCAACTAGCGCACAAAGAACACATTCCTAAGAAAATCTAC